>JAQFZM010002699.1:0-12819 GCA_034695785.1 Galumna obvia | reverse complement strand
TTTATTATTTTTAAATATTAATTTTTAAAACATAATTTATAGTTGAAATTTTTGCTTGATCATACTTTCTAGGGCGCCATATAAATGAATCTATACTAATTTATAATAAATAATTTAATATATGTGGATCTGGCGGGCCTAGCAAGTCTCGAGGGTCTGGCGGGTTGGGTGCGGGTCTGTTAATTTTAGAACATGCGGGTTTAAGGCGGATGCGGGTTTAGATATTTCTTGGCGGGTTGGGGGCGTGTCTTGAAAATGTAGGCATTTTCGCAGACTAGCTCGGACCTCCCTTAAGCCCGCATTAAAATTTGTTAAAGTTTATAATGAATTATTAAAACAAAACTGACCCTAAAATTACTTCAAATTGATTATACGGAATTAAAAAATTCATGAATAAGTAATTTGAAGTAATAAAAATAAAATTAATTTTCTACTTTTTTTAAGTTTTAAGCAAAAACCTAAAAATTCGTTTTGGTTATATTTTCCTTTAATTTATTTTATAAAATAATTTTATATTTAAAATAATTTTGGGCTAAAATTGCAGTCCTTAATAATATAATATTTTGTAATTATAGGGAAAGGCCGATTATATGAAGAACTGATGTTATGAAATGACTTTCCTTATAAGCTAAATCTTAGAACCAAAAAACAATTACCATAGACACTAATGGTAAATAGAAACCAATGTTAAGAAGATCGTTTTTATGAAGTGACCTTAGTTTTGAAAGGTAAACTGAAACCAAAAGCACTAAAATTAATAATTTTTAATGACCGATCGTATGAATTAAAATATCTGTTTATTACCTATTTTTATATTTTAGGAAAATTATTTTTGAATTTATTTCAAACAAAAATATTGGGCAAAAGTGAGAAAATTTTCAAATCGTGATAAAATTGAAATTATAAATAGATTAAATTTATTAAAAGAGAATAATTATAAAATGATTAATAATTTTAGATTAAAAATTTTTTTAAATTTAATCGAAATTTTATTTTAAAAAAGACAACAGAATTAAATGAAAATATCAGTGTAATGTAAAAAAATTAATTTCTTTTTTTAATAAAATATCCGAAAGTCGTAAAATCATTGATTTTTTGGTTAAATCTATTCATGATATAGCACAATGTCCTGTACAAATCAGGTATCATTCTTTTTTAAATAAAAACTATACTTAAATTTTTTATGCCTTTTTATTAGGTTTTATGTTATTTTTCACAAAAATTACAGCTTTTTACTTATTTTTCTCTTAATTTTACTGTTTTACAACAATTTTGGCCTATTTTTTTCTTTTTTTTCTATTGGGGTAATTGCCTCGTCTCAGGGAAAGGTTTTAACTAAATTTTCGGCTCCAGGGGGGTGGAGAGTATTTTGAAAATACCCTATGGTCATCCAAGATATTAGGTTTTAAAATAAAAATATTTTTACATAAAATACAAATGCTGTCTCAATGATGATCGGAGAGAATTGTTCTCAAATGGTTAAAGAAGACAAAAATTTAACCAATGATTGATAATAAAGTAATCAATTACTAAATATTAATTAAATATAACTTGATTAATTTATAAATAAGATTACTTAAATAGAATATTTCTTTTAAATATTTTATAAATTTGAAAATAATCCTAGATTATATTCAAAAATTTAATTTCATTGTCATTTCTTAATCCATAATTTTTTTCATTATTATGACCATAATATAATTACATTTATTATGTTAATTACAGTTTTTAAGGAAATTTTTAAATAAAATATTTTAAAATCAAGAAATAATTTAAATTTATAAATGACTTGTTGTCAATTTATATAATATTGCTTTCACTCTTTTTTAAAAAATAATAAATCAACAAAAATAAATGACAATTAATCGAACCCTTTCTTATATAAAAAATTATAATTGGATTAAAATTAAACTAATTTGATTTTTCGTTCTAAAACTTACACTTTAAACTCAACATTTTGAATTAAATTAAATTAAAAATTGCAGTTTAGAAAAATATTTAATGATAATGATCAAAATTTAATAACCAAGTTTGATTTGGAAAACTTCAGAAATATCATTAGAAAAATTCATTTAACGATATTACAGTAGTATTTAATACGAAATTTTTAGGATTATTTATACAAAGAATGAAATACTTAAATTAGCCAAAGAATAGTATATATCATTAGGGAAAACTATTAGATTTAAGACAAAATAATTATTATCTTAGTAATATTTATTGATTAATATATAAAAAACTATTTTTTATAAATATAAATCCTTTGAAACAAATAAAAATAAAAATAAATAGCAATAATTTTTAGTTACCAAAATTTTAGCAAAATAAACTAAATTTTATAAATTAATTTTATAAATGACCACTAATTTTATGTAAACTATAATTTCTAATAAATTCCAAACCAAATCATTTTATAAATATACGCTAAGATTTTAGTGGTCTATAATATAGTATTAATAACCCATTATAGGAAATTTTATAAATCACACTTGGAAATATGAACAAGTAAAAATTGTATCCAGAAATAATTATTAAAATAATATTTATTGAGTGTTATCTTGACATACAGTTATTCGAGAAATGGTCTTTTCTGGTTTTTTGACCATAAAAACTAAAAGAAAAGGAATTTAAAAAATTCCTTCAAACCTCAACTATGGATATTTTGCACCAATATAACCACGATAAAATTATTATAGTATATAGTACAAATATTCTATAAATCAATGATGTTTATATCTCAAAGTCTAAGTAAGTTACAGAAAATCTGTTTATAAAATTCGAATGTATTTAAAAAATGAGTTGAAACATGTATTTTTGTTTTTCAATATTTTAATTAATACAGATAAAATCAGCTTGTAAAATTCAAAATTTTAAAAATTCGAATTTATCCAATTTTTATGTTTCTTAACCATTTTTAATGAAACAAAAATTTTACAATGCACATAAAAAAAATTGTATATGTCTACAAAATTTAATTGAATTATCTTAAATGAAACAAAAGTTATTAACGAAAAGGTAATTTATCTATAATAATATGATTTTAGAGTAATTATTTAAAGTAATTAAATATTCAAATTTTATATAAAAAAATTAATTTTTCGTTAATAACTTTGGTTTCATTTGAGATTATTCAACTAAATTTTGCAGAATTATACAATTAGTTATTGTGCATCGAAGAAATCTTGTTTCATTAAAAATGGTTAAGAAACACTTAAATGGAATCAATTCGAATTTTTAAAATTTTGAAATTAACAAGCTGATTTTATCTGTATTAATAAAAATATTGAAAAACAAAAATACACTTGTCACTCATTTTTTAAATACATTTGAATTTTATAAAAGGATTCTCTGTAATTTACTTAGAATTTGAGATATAAACATCATTGATTTATAGAATATTTGTACTAGATACTATAATAATTTTATCGGGGTCATATTTGTGCTAAATTTCCATAGTTGAGATTTGAAGGAATTTTTTAAATTCTTTTTCTTTAAGTTTTTATGGTAAAAAAACCAGAAAAGACCCTTTCTCGAATAACTGTATATTTGTCTATACATTAATATACATTATTAATATAAATAGGTCAGTTTCCATTATAAAGGAGATTTGATAATGAAACGTATTAGAAAGGAGAAACATTTAAACAATAAATGAATATTGTTATGTTAACATGATATTTAATAGATAAAGTATTGCTAGAAAAAATAACTCAATTTTAAATAATAAGTTACCTTATTTGGATTTCTTTTAATATCTCTTACTTAAACGAATGTTCATTGTTCATTTCCAAATCCAGAACAAAATTTAAATTGCTGAAGAGTTCATTTGAGAATGCCCTGACAAACGTTTCATTTAAGGTCTTATTTTTCTTATTTTTAATAATTCATTAAACCTCTTGCTTCAAATCATTGCAAATTTAAGTCCTCGTCTTTAATAATGTTTTTTAAATTCATTTATATTTGTAATATTTATAAATTGAAATAAAATTCTATTTAATATTAAAAAATTAAAAATAACGTTAACAAAACTTCCAAATAACAACATCAATTATTATAACAATAATATAAATATAATTATGATAGAAATGACAGTTTTTTGCGATATTTTTGAATAAAATATTTTAAGTTTATTAATAAATTGATAGAAATAAATTATTATTTAATTAAATAATTTAAAAATGATTTGATGTCAAATAATATTCTATTGCTGTCACTCACAGTTTTAATTACTTATACAGAATACTCTGTCTTTTATGATGAGGCAGATTCCAGGAAAATTTCTTCATAACACACAGGTGTTCATAACAGATAGTGTATAATATTTAACATTAAAGTGTATGGCGATTCTTACAACGGATCGATTTATGTTCATAAGAAACAGAGATTCACAACCCACGACTTCATAACAGACAGAGTATACTGTATAATTTTAAAAAATTTGATTTATGCAGTCGTTATTAATATAAGGAAAATAATTCTTAAAACGGGAAAACAAATTTAACAAGGTTATAGTTCAAATTTTCAAATCAAATTTATACCACTGATTCTTTTGAAAGTTTGAAAAACACCATGCAATTCTTAAAATTTTACTATATTTTGTAAAGTATTCCAAAAATCAGTCTAAATTTACAAATCACCTTGTCATTCATAACTCTTATCAGATATTTTAAAAATTCTAAAAAGATTTTGTGTAAAATTCAAAATAGAAAAAAAACTTTTCTGGGAATTTTAATTAATTAACAGATTTTGATGTGAGATTTAAAAAAATTCATTTTTAATAACTTCTTAAAAATTGAATTAAGCAAAATGTTAACAAGATAATTCAATTCTGTTTGTTGCATAATAAATAGATTTAAATAACCTAAAACTTTTATAAAGAATTTGAAAAATATTTTAATCGAGTAAAAGTTATTCACTTGAATATATTAAATATTTTAAATTAGCAATTTTTTTAATTATTTTTAGATGTATTATCCGATTTCAATCCTAAAAATGTTTCAATAATAAAAAATTATAAAATTTGTCTTTAATTTAAAGGTAAACTATAAATTTTTGTTGAAACAAATTTACAATGATTTTAATTTTTAATTGATTATAAAATTTTTAATATACAATTTAATATAAAATTATTATTTCTTTACCGAATTTAATGATCTTGTTGTCAAATTATAAAATAATATATTCTTTATTAAACATTTATTAAAAATTATTAATAAATTAATCAATTAGGGAGATTTTTGAAATTTAACTGCATTTTGACAAATTTTACAAAAATCAATAAAATTTTAAAATTTAAATGGGGATTTTCAAACCTTTAAATATTTTCTAAACAAGAATATCCAGTGATGTCAGTGTGGCCACCAGCAGTGTCCACAAAATTTTATATGTTGAGCTCTTCAAATAAAACATAACATCAAATAAGGGAAGGGATTAATAGGATTTATATTACAATTTACACAGTTATCTATCTAAATTACTAATCTTAAGTTAAAAGTTTTAGGAAGGCCTGAAACATTACCACCTCTATTGATACAAGCTTACATTGACATCACTGAGAATATCTATTGAATAAGGGTTATAAATTTGATAAGAAAATTCCAACTCTAAGATACTTAAATTGGTATTCCCGTTTTAGGAATTATTCCCATCTATTTTGATAACGACTGTATATGTTTGGAAAATTAGATATATTCTATAAGTGAAAATATAGCAAAAAAATGTTAATAAATCAGTGATAAGCAAGGTTTAATATTATTCAGTTTCTGTATTGCCTAGTTTTTAACTAATATACAATCTCATAAAAACTATAATACAAATTTTATACTATTATTTATTTAGATGTAAGATATTAATATATTCCAAATTTAAAATTTAAATTTAATTATTTTTAATTAATCATATAAAAATATTTTGCTATTTTTATTTTTTACCATTATATTTTGCCTTGATCAAATGTTATTGAATTAATTATCTTTATATTTATAAAATTAAATAAAACTTTTAAAAATATTTATATTAGTTTTTCAATTATTTAAATACCTTGATCAATCTTATTTATTCAATAAATAAATATATTTTTAATAAACTGTAAATTAATCTCTAAATAATGTTAAAATTAAACCAAAATTTCTAAATAATTATAATGGCAATCACCATGACCGTTAATAATTATTTAAATACAATCTTTCTATTTTTATATTAATTTATTCAAGATTAATCCATTATGCAAATTAATTTAAATTTAAATTATTTTTATATTTAGTTTTTATATTTAATAAATTAAATAAAATTTCAACAAACTTTTTCTCGATTTATAATAGGATTTTAATGGAAAATTTTATATAACAATTAAGGATTATTTAAATTATGAAAATAAATACCAGAAATTATTTATAAAAATGAATTATGTACAATTTTTGTTGTGTACTAGTTTGTTAAGATTATTTATGCCTTATGAACACGAATATATAAATTGTTTGATTTGTTAAACACTTTTATATTAATATAATATTGATATAATATAATATTATATTGATATGAATTTTTGATTTTTAACATAACTAATGAAATAATTTTAGATAGATTTTAATCATTATATTAAACATTGAATATATTAGCAAGTACAAGTTCATAGACAAAGTCAATAAAATTCATAAGTTAATTTCCCTATAAGTTGAAATGAATAATAAATCATACAAAATATTAAATATTTAATTGTTTTTCTTTAATTTTGGAATATTTTGAAAAAGATTTTATCATGAACTAATGAATATGTTTAAACACTTTTATAGCAAAGTTTTCTTTAAATTTAGATAAATCACATTTTTGATTAAATATAATATTTATTTTAATCAAAATATTTTATATCAATAAATGAATTTTTTGTCAAATTTTAGCTTTAATTGACTTATATTTTATTTTCTATTTGTTCCATTAGTCTTATCAATGAATTAAGGTTTAATATTGTGAGCAGTGTTTACGTGTCTGTGCAAACTTGGTCATACATGGTTTTGATCTCTTCTAAGAATCTAATAGATTGAGAACCGTAAGAGCTATTGGAGGCACTGCTTATAATATATAATTATTTATTTTAATTATAAATTTTAATTTAGGCTAATATTTGATAATAAATTATATAATTAATGAGCAAATTTATAATTCTATTGGTATAAACAGTAATTTTATTTATATGAATGTTCAAGAAATCAAATGTGGAAAATTAAAAGTGTGTGTTAATGTTGTTATTGGAGGGAACAATTCGTTTGTTATATTAATATATTATTCAGATATATTTAAATTAAATCACTTATAAAATATATTTATTATATAAACTTTTTTAAAATTTCCTCGAAAATCTTCATTTAATAGGGATTGTCACTAAAATTCGTTCTGTTCAATAAAAATACTGCAAAAGTGTTCATTTGTTCAGAAATCGAAAATAATGTCAAGTAATGGCCAGAAAAGTAATAATTGTGGGCTCAGTTAACAAAAATAATTACAGTCATAGACCGATCATATGAAGTGATCCGGAAATCAAAATTGGTTCACAAGATCAGTCACTTCATATGATCGTTCATTAAAATGTATTGTTTTTAATAGAATTTGTTAGAGTTTATACTTCACAATAAATAACATCCGAATTCACATGATCGATATTTGATTGTATATCAAATTAGTGTACTTCCATTACTAATATGAATACTCATAGAAACATAAACAAAAAGTAGCCAAACATTGCGATGGAAACTGCAATTAATTGATACCCGAGTCGTAAGAATTCTAATCTAAATGAAAGTCAAGAGTAGGAGGACTACTACACAAACTTCTATAGGAAAAACATATCATTTGTTTAATCATATTTGGTTTTATCCGAAAGATTTGGTTATTTAAACTTGTGTTGAATAATTCTTTCGCTAATCGTTATATTTATCTAGGATTACTGAAAGAAGAGAAAGATTATCAAGAAATGTACAAGTTGGTGAAATTTATGTTTTATTTCTATGAGCGCTCGTCATTCGCCACTTTTATACTCACTTACCGGCCTATACCCGGCTGTCAATTCTGTCCGAATCAAAGTTTATCCTTATATAAAATGCTTAATCGTGCAAATTGTAATCAGTGGTTATCATTATGTGGGCACGTGTCGTCTGAGTGATATTTACAGAAACGTACTGTAGTCGACCGTCGACTTAAAGTCAAAGGCATTAATAGTCTTCATGTTTAAAAAAAAGTTAAGAACTCAAACGTGAGAAAACAGTTATCCATACAATTATAATTTTATCCATTGTAATCAATTAGCTTGGGAACGTAAGGTATACTCGATTATATTAATTAGACGCAATTTTCCCATTCATTAAAAAGACGGAACTTTCCCATTCTACTCTAGTGAAAATATTTATTCGGAATAATCCAATATATAGATGTAGTTAAAACTTTTATTCGCTGTATTTCACTAAGTGTAGTGAAAAAATGTCCACTCTATTCCACTAAGTTATTGTAGTGACAAATTTAATTCGATATACTTGTAATTGTAGTGAAAAAAATTTTTCCACTCTATTCCACTTTGTAATTGAAGTAAATAAATTTAGTTTGCTGTATAACACTAAATAATTGTGGTTAAAAAATTTTATTCGCTGTATTCTACTATGCAATTGTAATGAAAAAATTTATTCACTGCTTTCCACTATGTGAATGTAGTGAAAACATTTTATCCGCTGCAATCCACTAAGTAATTGTAGTGACAATTTTTTATTCGCTGTACTCCACTTTGTAATTTTGATGAAAAAATGTTTTTCACTATATTCCAATATGTGTAGTGAAAAGGTTTTATTGGCTGTTTTCCACTATGTAAATTAGTAAAAATATTTTGTCCACTGGAATCCACTATGTGAATGTAGTGAAAACATTTTATTCGCTGAAATCCATTATGCAAATATAGTGAAAAAATGTTATCCGCTTCAATCCATTATGTGAATGTAGTAAACAAATTTTATCCGCTTCACTCCACTTTGTAAATGTAGTAAAAACTTTTTATCCGCGGCCATCCTCTATGTAAATATAGTGAAAAAATTTTATCCGCTTCAATCCACTATATGAATGTAGTGAAAAAATTTGACTCGCTGCAATCCTATATGTGAATGTACTGAAAATTTTTTCAAAAGCGGGTGGTGGTTGGGTTGATTGGTAAGTAGGTGGGTGAAAAACGATTCTATATACTACATATTACTCCGTAATTGTAGTGAAAAATTATAATCCTTTGTAGTTTCAACCCACTTTTCAACTTTCATAAAAATGATGATAATCTAACTACTTTTATGATATGAATTACAGTTTTTTTTGCTATATTTAAAAAAAATATTTTAGATTTATAAAAAATTTTAATTAATAAAAGATTTGTTATCAATGATGTGCTATTGGTTTCATTTTAATTTCAATAAAATAACTTAATTAATAAAATAAATAACAATTAATGAAATCATTTTTTTATGTAAGAATTTAAATTGGAGTAAAAAGTTAAATTTTAGTATTTTGGATTACAATCATAAATTATTTCTCCAAGGAATACAGTTATGCTAAAGCTTATAGCACAAATATATTCAAGTTTTTTTTATTAATGTATCTAATTAAAGAAGAAATTAAAAATAATAATATAAAATTATGCATTTTAATAATTTGCTATCAATTATAAATATGTATCAAGATTACAATATTATAGTCGATGGCGATTCTATTTCCAAATAATTCACATACAGGGTCCGGCATAAGTATGTATGGTATTTGAAACTTTAATTATGAAAAAACTACAAAAGATTTTCAAATCAAATAAATTGCATATTATTAATTATATAATGCGGTTTTATGTATTATATATTTAAAATATGTCACTCTATCAAAACCAATATATTTTGCATGGTTTTTAAAGGTTCAAAATTAATTATGTTCCTTTGTTTGTATTTTTGATTTTATTTATATTTTTGATAGAAGAAGTGTCATTTTTTAATTTGCTTTCAAAATCATTGAAATCGATTGAAAGACAAAAAACTTATAGTACTTTGAATTTCATGAATTTCTCATTGAATAACATTATGAAAATTTAGATCATGATTAAAATAAAATATTTGATGTTTATTAAATAGAGTTCTTCATTATGAACAACTTTGTTGCTTAACACCTTTTGATCAAAGCTTTCATTAAAATTTGGAAAAATTTGCTTTATAATATGATTTTCAAACATATTTGAGACGTTTTATAGGGTTGATCTTAGCTTTGATCAAAAAGTGTTAAGCAACAAAGTTATTCATAATGAAGAACTCTATTTAATTAACATAAATTATTTATCTTAATTATGATCTAAATTTTCCTAATGTTATTCTATGGGAAATTCATGATATTCAAAGTACTATAAGTTTTTTTTCTTTCAATCGATTTCAATGATTTTGGAGGCAAATTAAAATATGGCTCTTTTACTACCAAAAACATAAATAAAACCAAAAATAAAAACAAAGAAACATAATTAATTTTGAATCTTTAAAAACCATGCAAAATATATTGATTTCGATAAAGTGACATATTTTAAATATATAACACATAAAACCGCATTATATAATAAATAATATGCAATTTATTTTATTTGAAAATCTTTTGTAGTTTTTTCATAATTAAAGTTTCAAATACCATACATACTTATGCCGGACCCTGTATTATAAATCATAAATAAAACAAACCAAATGTAGTTTTTAGAATAAAAATGTATATAAATTTTAGACAATCAGACATATACTTATATTTAGGCTTCTAATAGATTTTAATATATACTGGAATATTTTCTAATCCTAAATAATATTAGTGAAAATAATATACTAAAATTTGCTGTCCTTAACTAAATATTTTTAAACTAGTTTCTTTTTACTAGGAGTTCTGACATTTTTATTAGATAAATTATTGATCAAACCTTGAAACTATAATATTACTCATATTTTAAAGAGAATTCAAATTAATTTCTGTTATTATAAATATTTCACTTTAAAAACATTAATTTTGTATTTTATTCTTTATTAAAAAGAGTTAATAAATTAGAGAAAACTTTTATTTATGAAATGAATTTTTTGGTAAACATTTCAAATTTGATATATTTTATAAAACACATTTTTAAAAGTTTGATAAATTGAGTAAAAACTAAATACAACTTTTTGTAAATAATTTAAAATATTTGTTTTTATAAATTGACTCTTTTATTTTAAACCAAACATACAAACAAACAATAAACCAAAGTATTCGCTTAACAGTCAATTCAAAATATTTATTTACTGGAATTATTTTGAGACAATAAAACCGGTAATAATTAACTAATTTTAATTTTTAACAATCATTTAGAAGAATATAAAACATGTGAATTCTTATACAATAATATCATAGATTATATTTATCTAAAAAATATTGTATTAATTATTTTATATTTGTAAAATATGTATTTTATATTCAAACTTTATACATGTATTATTTTATATGAAAAATTTCTACTATGATTATATCTATTAAATTTTAGGTGTCCTAGTTATGGATAACAATACGATTTTTTCATTTATATTATCTACACTGATATCAGGGATGGCCAATAGGGGGGGGGGTATTCCAAAATACCCCCTGGAGCTGCAAAATTGGCAAAATACCCCCCTTGAAAAAAATCAGCTGTAAGCCCCCCCTAGAAAAATCGGTGCCAGCGCGATTTTTCAGAAAAATTGTCCAAATTTTTCATAAAACTAGTTATTTAGTCATTATTTTGAGTTAAAAATCATTTAAACATCATTTTCCCATCAAATTTATCGATATTTTATAGCAATTTTTACCCAAAAAACCAATTTAAAGTGAAAAAATTAAGCTTATAATTAAAACATTTGTAAATAATATGAATAATTATTAGTTTTAGGAAATTAAATGTTAAGTTTTTATACATTTTCTAATCAAACTTCAATATTTAAATCCACCTTTACATAAAAATGATCTTATCGCCCTAGAAGTAGTCCTGACTGACCACCATATCAAAATTGAAAAGCACGGCGTACCACTTACCACCGTTAATATCAAAAATACGAATTACTAGTTTTTTCAAAAAGGCGAAATATTCCAGTTAAAATCAAAAGTTTTTATATATCATATTTTATACATTATAAATATTTGAAATGTTCGAATTAAATAAATAATTAAAATTAACTAAACAATAGAGCATTTACTGAAGCCGCACACCAATAAAATAAAGGAAAAGATCGGGTATACATTGTCGAGGCAATAAAAACTAGTCAAAGTTGTATTTCTTCAAACAATAAATTTGATAGATTGAGAAAAATGTATCCTTTAGATCAAGAACCTCTTTTGCCATCTCTGATTATATATTAGTATAGTAAAAGCTCCTTGTAAATAATACCCATAATGTTAAAACTTTCTTTTTGTTAATGATTAAATATAATGATTGTTTGTTGACCTGACTATACACAATAAAGCCCAATAGTGCTAAAGCTTTTATTTTTTTACAGTGAAGGCTATGAGTTGTGAACGAAATTCTTTTGCATATGTTCATTCACAAGTAGGGAGCTTCTATTGTATATTTTAAATATTAAAGCTATAGTCAAAAGTTTTAGAATGAAAATTAAAAATTAAATCTTTAAAATGGACCATGTTTCAATTCACAATAAATCATGAATAATATAATCGATTAATTTATATGAAAGTTTTCTATTTTGGATATTATTTTTTATAAAAACGTTAATCATTGATAAATTTTTGAATTATTCATAAATATCTTGCAAGATATTATTTAGGATT
>JAQFZM010002698.1:0-12820 GCA_034695785.1 Galumna obvia | reverse complement strand
TATTGTAAAGTTTAGCACGTTCCTTTTTATAAACTTAATCTTTAATCTTCATACGGAAAATGAGGACTATGGTTAATGCTCTTCTTAAAAGAAGGTTCTAAAAATGATTGCCTAAACTACAAAACTTAATTTATAAAAGTTTGTGTCAAAAATTATCGAAAAACGTTTTTTATAATTTTTATAAATAAATTACTTCTAATTACTTAATATCAGATTTTCAATTTGGTTTTCGTACATCACATTCAACAACTGATGTTTTACTTTCAGTTCAACAAAATATCATCACATCATGCTCAATTGAGTGCATTCTGGAATATCCCCACCCACTAAGAAGCCAAATTTTTTAAATACCCCTAATAATTAGGGAACATTAACTTTTGCGTCTATGGATAGACATTAGGCCTGTTTGGATTTTTTGTCAAAGTGAGAGTATTTTGATAAAATAACTCCAAAAGAACTAGATCCTTTCCCAATACCTGATTATAAATATAATATGAGAAACAATAATGTCTAATTTTATTCCCTTTTTATGTGAGCATAAAATTAATGGTTTTGCTAAAGTATCAAATACATTGCTGGCGGGCTAGTGAGTGGGTGAAAGCAAAATTATCATATATTCTACATTTAATTCTGTAGGTGTAATGAAAAAAATTTTAAAATTATATTAGAGATCAATTAGTAAACTCAACCAAATGAAATGTTTGTCCCTAAAAATTATCTCGAGCCAAATCCTTAAATTTATTTGCATACAAGATATTTGATATTTTTAGAAAATTACTTTTAAACTTTATTCTGATATTTTTTAATGATTACACATTAAAATTTGTTTTGAAATTTTCGAATAAATTCATTTCTATGCAAAATCCGTTTAAATGATAGAATTTATTTTAATCTGATAATAAAAAAATTAAATTAAATTTTAATAATAAAATTTATTAATTTAATTAATAAAATATTTTAAATTTTTTTAATAAAAAATATTTGATATGAAATAACGTATCTAACCAATTTTTATTTCAGTATCATTGTTGTATTCTACATTTGTAATTTTATTTATTAGCAAGAGTGACATATTAAGTTTAATATTTGATTATCAATTAAAATTTTCGAAAATTAATTCGTTTAAAAATGTATTTATGATTTTTTTATTTCAATTAAAAAGAAAAATTTATTCGATGAATTCCACTTGCTGGGGGGGTGGGTGGGTTGGTGGGTGGGTGCAAAACTATTAAATATACTACATTTTACTTCGTAATCGTAGTGAAAAATACAAAAATTCATTACTCGATGTATTTGTTAAAAAATTAGGCAAAGATATCGCATATAATGAAAGACTAAAACTGCTAAATATTTTCTCACTTGAAAAGAGAAGAAAAATTCAATTGCTTAAACTTTTGTTCAAGATTAGATCTAAAAATAAATATATTCCTCAAAAATAATTTTATCTTATAATAAAAGGACAGGAACTCATAGTTCAGTTTCATTTAATCGAATTAAAAAATTTGACAAAAATGTCTTTGAATTCTCTTCAAAACTTTTTAATTTATTACCAATTTATATACGAAATGAAAATAATTTCAATAAATTTGTTAATCATTTCAATGAATATTTGTAAACATTTGTATTTAAAACATGTTTTTAAATCAATAAATTATTACTATTATATTCAAAATGTTTCTTGACTTGTTTATTGCATTCTTTTCAAAGCTTTACATAATACATAAAATACATTATTATTTGATAAATTAATTATTTAAATTAAAGCTTATGAATTAAACAAGATTAATTATTTAAAAAATTTATGATAAAAAATTTTTTATTTATTATTTTAATTATTTAATATTTTAAATCTTAGTTTAAAACTAAAATATAGATTATTTAATACATTCTTCTAAATTAGATGTCTTTTTCTTTCATAGTTTGGATGTCAAACTAACAAACAACACAATTTTTATCCAAATTTAATATTCTTTTCATTATAAATGTAATTAGATATTCGTCATTTATCCTAACATTCAAATATGCTTCAAAGTTAAATTGATTAAAATAAAAATATTATTAAAAATTATCCAATTAACAAACCATATATTGTAATAAAAGGATAATAGAAGCCATTTTCATTTTCTTTGAAATCAATTTAAGTGATTGTATTGAAATAAAAGAAATTGATTTTAATTTCAATCATTTGGTAGAAAAATAATATACCTAGTAATATTAAATTCTGTAAAATAATAAAATACAATAAAATTATAATTCATTTCATTAAGGCAATTTATAGAATTAATATTAAAAGATTTTTCTATTTTAATTTTTAAATAAATATCCTTTCCCATAAACCTATTTTAATACTAAAATTTTTTGATATAATTTTAGACTAACATATTTTACATATTACAGTTTTAAATATTAATTTCAAGAAATTTCACAAATTATTTATTTTAATAAATTTGAATTTAAAAAAAATATTTATTTAAAAATTTTATTTAATTTTGAAAACTATAATTAAAAACCTCAAAATTATAATGAAAATTATAATTAAAGCTTTGTTCAGGTTAATGTTCAGGTTAATAATGACGTTTAGAAACAATGTGACCAGATTAGCAACATTTTAATAGTTTTCAATAAATACAAAAGAACCTTGATTAAAATCTCCACATAGATTTATATATGACTCAAAAATATGTTACAATGTTTAACGTTTTGTAAAATGTGAATTAAAATATGTAAACAAAATCATATTATATAAACTCTTGTGATTTTTATTCTAAACGACATTATTAACCTGCACAATTTTAAAAGCTTTCATTATTATCTTCATTATATTTTGTCGCTAAAAATTATCTCGAGCCAAACCCTTAAATTTTTTGCATACCAGATATTTGATATTTTTAGAAAAATTTATTAGATGGCTTTTTATTTTTCTTCCTTTATTATTTGTTTTGTTTATTTTTATTATTTACAATTTTTTGTATTTTCTATTATTAAAAATTTTCATTTTCAAAATTTTCTCGAAATTTTAATCTTTTCTAGAGGATGAGGTATCCAGATATTTCGATATTAAAAGCTTTTAGGTTATATCCTCTGTGACCATCCTAATTTTTAAATTAATCAATTTTTATGAGTTTGCAAAAGATAATCTATATTATAATGACATAGTGTAAGAATTTCTTACATTTTTGCAAAACCATGTTTGACATTATAGTTGGTAAGACAGACAGAACTTTTTCGATTACAACTTTTATTTTTATCAATGTCAACTTAAGAGTATACAACCAAGGAATTTATCTAAATTTAATCTTTATTTCTACTATTTATAGGTTAAAACTTTAATCCCTTTGATAACAATAATTTTGCTTTTTATCAACTTTAATTTTTATATTAATAAAATTAGTAATTTTATCTTAATACTTAAGTTTATTAAATGTCAAAGATTATAATTCAATTCAATTATTTTTTTTCACCACATTTACTTAGTAAAGAAAAGTATATGTAATCGTTTGGCATCCTTTCATTCACCGACCCTGATCGTGGTATGCAGCGCATAAAATTAAACAAAAGGGAGTTGTAGATTGTGCTCCCTATGAAAATCCACCCTTTTGATAGTAACGGGGAATTTTCGTTTTTAGATAGAAACGGTGGGGAGTGGTAGGCTGTGCTATCTCTCTGGAAACCAACTATTTTGTTAGTAACGAGAAAATTTTGCCTTTTTGATAGAAATGGATGGAGTTTGTAGGCTGTGCTATCTCTTCAAAAGAAATTTATTAGCTATTTTTAATTTTACTTACTTTATTTAGTGATGGCCACGAGGGGGTGTATAGCCCAAATACCCCCATAATCGATGACATACCCCCCACCACTGCATCAGCGAAAAAAGTGGAAATAAAAGTTCGCAAAAGTGAAAAATTAAGAGGAAAAAATAAATGATTATCAATAAAAATAAAATATAGGAAAATATAATAAAAACAGATATAAGAATTTATTTTACAGTTTATAACGAATATCTATGAGCAGTAAAATTGATTTTTTTTACTTTGAATTTTTAATTTTTTGAAAAGTTCATTTTTAGTCTTTATTTCTCATTTTTTTAGCTTTAATATGATTCAATACGTTAATTATATTCATAAATGTTTGAAAATACCTAAAATACCTATAAAACTACCTATTATACCTTTGACGGCCATTTTAAAAATTAACAAGCAAATTAATTATTTAATTTTTATTCAACATTTAAACAAAATTTTAATATTGTTATTTTATTTCGACTAAATTTTTATCAAAAAATTTAAGGATATCGGATTGAAATCATAACATTATGAATTCAACATAAAACGAAAAAAAATTATTAGTGGTTATGTAATTTTAGGCAAATATTGCAGTTTACAAAATTAAATAAAATCTTTTATAATTTTAAATTAATGGCATAGTTATTTTCCAAAACTTTAATTTTTATTTTAAACCTTGATATTTTTAATAAATTTATTTTAAAATATTTTTAAATTTATTATATCATAGATAGCCTTTTCACATCAAGCTCATTCTTAATCTAAATATCAATTTTATTATTAATATTTAGTGAATATAATAAAATTACTGTTTATAAGAATATAAAAAGATTAAATTTATAAAATAATACTATAAATCCAATTATCCTTGCATTTTTTTTGTCTATCAAATAATGCTCTTGGGGATGTAAAAATTTGGATCTGAATTACAGAAATATCTGGACACATGGATTTAATTTTTAATACCGATTACTCATATGAAGTCGAGGACATAACTATGTAAGTTAGAAAAACTTAAATTACTCTTGAATGGATTGTTAGATTTAAAAGCGGTTTTAACTATAATAATCAAGGATAGGAGTATTTTATAAAACAAATAATAAAAAGAAATATTTTTTAAGATAATATAATTTTTGTGATAGTTAAATAAAAATTTCGTTTTTCAATAATTTAACCTTAATTTTCTAATATCGTCTAATTTTAATTTTTTAATAGAGAGGTCTAGATGCCTTTTATGTGATACCTAGATCAATAAAATCGTTCGAGAAATAAAAAACTTACTTAAATTTGAATATTTTGGATTTTAGTAAAAATATAATGGGGTACCTTTATAGAAATCTGAAAGAGATGAAATCCAAATTATTTTGTGATTTTTAAATAAGAAAACTTTATTGAAACAATTTTGTTGCTTGGCATATTTTGATTAAACTTAAAATAAAGACGCCATAAATGGGGTCAAATTTGATTTATTAAAATTAACAGAATTTAATAATCTTACAAAATTTATTTTAATTGAATTTTTAGTGAGGCATCCAAAATAAGGTTTTTTTATTTCTTATGTTAACCAAGGATGTTCAATTGAAAAATCAGAAAATTCTTCTTTTTATTTTCAATTCATCACAGTATACTTTTGGAATTTTCATAAAATCTCAAACAGCATAGGAATAACAAGATGATTTGTAAAATTTTAACTGATTTTTGCATAATTTACCAAAATTATTAAATTTTAAAAATTTGCAAATTTATTTTCATATTGATCTTCCCGATTTAAAAATTATTCCCTCATCTTTTGTGGTTGACTATATAATGAAATTAAAAATCTTTTTATTTTAATTTATTTTAATATTAAATGTATTTATAAAAACTTAAATTGATTTCTATTTAATTGTAAAATTTACTAGATAACTGTAAATATTGAAGATTTTCCTTATTAATAAAATATAACATGATATTTATATATTATTCATAGCTAATTTACACGTTTAATTGTAAAATTGTGATGTCTTAAATGAGTTATCACATGATTTATAGAATACAATAGCCACAATTCATTTATAAAATTTAAATTAATATATCAAACAAATATAGTATAATAAAATTTGGTATTCAAACTCAATGATTAAAAAGTATACAAACATTAATTTTGTTACGAATTTTTTATTGAAAATTTAGGATTTTTTCTAAAAGTAATTATAATTTATACAATATTTCAAGAAAGGATAAATTAAATAAATATTTATATTAGAATAGGCTCCTAAAAAGGAAAACCTTCCCTTAAAGGGGATCTAAAGTTTCCATTATAATATTTAAATCATATAATTTAAGTTTTTTAATTTAAATAAATATCATAAACTTTAAACAAATAAAAAACGTTAAACAAGATTTGAAGGCGGGTGGTCGGGTATGTAAACGATTACATATACTACACTTTACTACGTAAATGTAGTGAAAAATTATTTATATTTCTTTAAATGCAATTATACAAGAATAGAATTGATTTTAGAATCAAAGAAATTAAATAAACCTTTGTACAAATATTTTGTTAATAAAAATTTCATTCAATATTTTAATATAGAAATACTTATATATAGAATTAATTTATGATTATATAATAAAATTACAGTATTTAATATTTATTAATATCAATGATATATTAATAAAATATTAATAAATATTAAATAAAAATAAAATCTGTTATTTTAACATTAGAAAATTTTTAATATAATTTTGTAATTTATTTTAAAAGTTATTTGTTTAGATAACATTAGGTAATCTAAAGTGTAATTTACATATTTTTTATTTGTTAAATAACTAATAAATTATAGTGATTAAAAACAAACATATGTCTTATAACATACAGTTTTAAATTAAACCATCTTAATTGGTTTTTCTGCCATAAAAACTTAAAGAATAAGAATTAAAAATTTCCTTTAAATTTTAACTATGAAATATCACCACCATTATAATGATTATAAAATTATTTTTGCATCTAGTTCAATTTTATTTAAATTAGAGGTGTCTTTATCTAAGTTTTTAAGCAAGTTAGGGGAAAATTTTTTTTGCAATTAATATTTAATCAAAATTAATTTGACAAGTGTAATTTTGTTTTACTTTATTACCACTTGTTTAGATGAAATAAGCTCGCAATGTTCAAAATTTTGAAAATACGAATTGACCTTGTTCATTTATATTTTTAGCAATTTTGACGAAAAAAGATAGATTTAGTGAAATATGATATATTGTATATAAATGCCAAGTTTCATTAAAATATTACTATTAATTAAAAAATTATTGTGAAAAATTAATAAAATTCCATTAACCGACGTGGCGCTCGGTTCTGATCGTAACACTTCCAGGTCAGACCCGCAAAGAATAACGTTATTAAAAGTAATTGAATTTCATATAAAAAGAAACTATTATTTCGGAGTCAAACAATACAAAAGGGTTGTTCGGCGAACACATCCACTCTCCGTCATAAAGTCCCGGATTAGTGGCATAACTAATCAACAAAATAGTGGTGAGTATGAGCTCAAGTAATACCAAACCCATTGATATGAATATTTAGGTAAACGGAGAATAAAGAAACAGTGGTTGTGAATTGTTTTCGATTATCATTAGTCTCCACGTATTCAACACTTTTACTAATAATCCACTTATTATTATTGTATACGACAACGAAGGATTTGAGGAAAATAAAAAAGATTCTAATTATTTATAGTTTATAAATTAGAATATTTAAATATATATAATATTTAAGATTTTTGTAAATATTTAGGATATTTTAATAAAATTTTAAATAAATTCAAAATATTTACCAAAAATAACTATTAGATGTCAAATAAGTAAAACTTTTATTCATCTTATAAATATGAAATTTTATATAAAATGTAATCCAATTTTCATTCAGTAAAGATTTTGGTTCAAAAATTATTAATTGTTTTGAAAAATACAACATTTTAATGATAAAACATCATAATTGTAGTTAAAATTTTAAAAATCATAACTTTCAATCATTTATATACCCAAAAATGTAATATTTTTGGCAAAATTTCAATATTTATACTCCCGATTTTATACCTGATTTTGGTAGTTTTTATTTCTGATTCCCGACCGATTTTGGCAATTTTACCTCCCGAAAATGTGTATCACTGGTTATAATTTATAACACTACTGAAAATATTAGTAAACAAATAGAATATTAAAGATTCTTTTAAAACAAATATATTATTATAATTTAGGATAGGACTTTTTAAAACTAGCGCTTCAAAATACAAGTTACTAAAAAGTCTACCCAGAAAAAATGCTTAAAAATATAGAACCTATTAAAGTTTATTAGATTAATTTTTAACCTTTTTAAAGACATTATTGATAGTCATTGGTCAGAATATTTCAATATAATAGAAATTATATCCTGATATAACGTATAAGTAAGGTGAAAGATTCATCATATATATGATTAATAAAGGGGTCATTTTTTAAAGAATTAGATAATGTTATTTAGGAACAATGATAAAAGGTACTTTTTTAGGTACTTTTACCCGATTGCAAGTTTGTATTAACTTTGGTTTGAATATTTGATTCATAAGACTGGTTGATTCATAAAACCGATACTTCATAAAAATGATAGTCGACTGTATAATGATTTCATTTATAACTATATGTCTTCAATGGATTAGTTAAATTATAGCTCTTATAACACAACTTCAAACAGTTTGGGCGCCATATTTTGTATAATTTGTATCATAAGAATAGTACGTTTGCTATTTTTATATGAAATAGACGTACTATTCGTATAAAATAGGGCAATATGTATGCCATGCCGTTTGAAGTTTTGTTATAATAAAGTTAATGTTCTTCAATAAAAGTAAACGTCATTTATGTTAAATCTTAAAATATTGAATGTTTGAACGCAAACGCATTAAAAGTGTTTTTGTTTTGACGTGAAAATCATAAAAAATATTAGAATAATAAAACAAAATTATTATACTTTATTTACTTATTAATTATATTTTAAATATAATTTTTTAAACCCTTTTTTAAATATACTCTTAACTGAATTAATGGTAAGTTTTGTCCATTGATTTTATTATTATGTAATAACTATAAAAAAAAAGTTTCATTGCATTTATGCACTTTCAAAGTCATTTATTTTGTATTTAAACTATGTGACGGCATTAAAGTTACCCTAACATATCCTTTAACTGAAAAATCGAGATCCCACACTAGACTCCGAAAAGGGAATCCCTTCCTTTTAAGGGATTCCCTTTCCCTCCAAGGGAATTTCAAGGGAAAGGGAATAAGTTTTTCATCCCATGGGAAGGAAAAAAAGTCCCTTTTAATTTTGAAATTCCTTTAAGATTTTCTTATAAACGAAATTTTATATAAAATAAGCTTAATTTTTACCAAAAATACAAATTTATTGACAAAAATAACTACTTTTTTATGATCGTAATGAAATTTTAGTATCTTAATCTTAGTATCTTAATAATATTTAGATGAATTACTAATAGACCTTATATTAACAGTAATCACTTGTTATTCATTAATTAAATTCCCTTAAATTTTATTTATATGAATTGTATATGTAATTTCATCATTTTAATAACAATTTAAGGTAATTTTCAATCTAGTTTTAACTTAGGGAAATTTAAGGGAATCCCTTGGAAATTTGTCCAAGGGAAGGGAATGCACTTTATTTTATAAGGGAAGGGAATTGAAAACCTTAGCTTTAACGGACTCTACCCCACACCTAAGCAAAGTATTAATTAGACAATTGTTTATAAAAAAAAATTACATCACGTTATATATTGTTTACATTTGTGTCTTACAGCACAAATTGAGAGAAATTTTGTTGAAAAGTATAACATATTTTGGCTGCAATTTAGTATTTGGGACCACGCCCACCCGGGGATGTGGTACATCAATGGAAAGCTTATGATTAGAGAAACACATCGGTGGAGGTATGGCTTTTCGGAAAAATCTGGGTCAAAAGTTATAAAATATGTTCTTTATATATTCGAATGCAATCGAAAAAAAGGGCATAACTCACACTAAAATAAATATTGAATACAATTAAATAAACTAACCTAGCCTTACCCTAACCTACACTAACTTAATCTAACCAAACCTAAACTAACCTTAGCGAAACTGAACTTAACATATTAGTATATTTATAAATATTTTTGAGTGAGTTATGCCCTTTTCCTATTGCATTCAACTATATAAAGGGCATGTTTTATAACTTTTGACATCAGGTGTTACCGGAAAGCCAGAGCCCCATCAATGTGTTTCTCTACTCATAAGCTTTCCATTGATGTACTACCATCCCAGGTGGGCGTAGTCCCAAATATTAAAATGTTGCCCATATTTTAATTTGTAAAGGCTATAGCTTTTTTTCATGACTAAGGAACTTTCCCCACATATAATCAAGTCATAGATTTCTTAAAAAATTTATTCAAAAAGGGATTTCAGCAAAGTATTGTGTTGAATATTAGTCTCGTGATATTTGACTTCTTGATTGATGGGACAAACAGTTTACACAAATCTTTGCTTTCGTTTGATTGTGTCATATGATTGTCATACATTTAGTTCATCTTTTTTTTTTGAATAAATTTTCTACGAAATCTATGACTTGATTATAGTAATTGTATTTCATTTTAATAAACAATTATTTCTTTTTATTTCAATAGAAATGTCTTTAATTGATATAAATTCTACGAAAAGAGTAAAGACATCAGAAGTGAAACCAAAGATGAACTTAAATATTGTGAAAAGTGGTGACTCATATGAGGAGAGGATTTGTGACGACTTGTCTGAAGATATTCTCCAGTATTTGTCACTCGTAGACAAACTCAGACTCGAATGTGTGTCACAACAGTTCCGGAGGACTCTCTTAACAAAACACTATTCACTTATTGGTATTAAACACAACAAAATTATAGAAAAATTGAGTAAAACGAGTATTGAATCGATTGAAAAGTTTGTAAAAAAGTTAACGAAATTAACTGAAATTAAATTATATGATTATATGAGTTATAACGCGGTATTTAACCAAATGTTTGTCGAGACTCTCATTAAATACTGTAATAAATTGACTAAAATTATAATAAGAACTAATAAATACAACGAATTAATAAATAAGGATTTCATCGATAAGTTTGACTCAACTCTGGTTTCACTGGTTATCGATGAGATTTCATATTATAACTTCCATTCGGAATTTCAGGCGTTTTTTCAGGCGTTTTTGTCCCATTCCTAAATAATATTACCAAGTTCATTGAAAAATAAACCCATAATAGCTAGTCATAAATCAAATATTTCACCCTGAGTATACGTTGTATCATGATCAATCTCTATTATAAAATTTACATGACCAATGGCTATAAATTATATTTGAAAAAGGCTAATGTATTCAAGCGCCAATTTTAAAAATTCCGAATCTAAATTATAACTCATATTATGAGAGTATGTTTTGTCATATTATTTCTGTTGTTAATTATTTTGATTTTTTGAATTCAGTTTTAAAAGATCTAACAATTATTCCTAATTGGAGTCAACTCTCAAACATTGAAGAACTCGAAGTCGAATATCTTTCGGACTTAACTTATGTTCACTTCAGAGGTTTGAAGAGATTAGAGATTCAGGAAATAGATATCGAAAACATGGAATCATTAGAAGAATTGCTTGAATACAACAAAAATACTTTAAAACATTTATTAATACATAGTTTTTCAGTTGAAGACGAGGATGAGTTTACTTTCTGTGAAACTCTGTTTACTTTAATACCTAAAATCAAGAATTTAATTGATTTGAAGATCGGATCGAATTTAAAATATTATAAACAATTCGACACTTATTTAACACAAATAGCATTGAATTGCAATCAATTAAAAAGTGTTTATTTTAGGTATACTATCGATAATAACAACAGTTTAACAGATTTGTTGTCATCTCTTAAAAGATTCAAATCATTGAAACGATTGGACTTAAGTCTATACATTAGAATAGAAATAAATGATAAGAAGTCACCAGAAATTAATTTGTCGACACTTTTAAAATGTGAAACTTTTCGAGAGTTAACTCATTTGAAAGTTAGTTATTCGTGTTCTGCCTATTGGGGTCCACTCGCCATAACTGATGTGAATAATGTGTTTAAAGACATTGAAAAGAATTTACCAAAACTTCAATCATTAATAATAACTGGATGTCCATTCAATTGTAATGAAAATACAGCCCATTTTATGAGCCGACTCTCAGACCTCAAATATATTAATTTATTGGTTACTAACGCTTCACAAAGAGATGTAATGAAGAATAAACTTTTGGAAAAATGCAAACGAATCACAACTATTGAAATCGATTACAACATTTAATTTAGTTTTCAATTAATTATTAATATCTTTGATATGTTTTTTTTATTGAATTTTGTATTTATTTTGTTGACTAATTTTTGTCACCCAATTTAAACTCTCATTTATGAACAAATTCTCTGTTCATTTGCCTATTCTTATCGGGAGAGTGAACTGTACCTAGATATTGTGTTGAATATTATAGGAAAGGTCTTTTATTGTACCATTTTAACTATTTTTGTAAGATTTAACTCTTCCTTTGTTTGAAAATATCTTTTCTCACTTTCAATACATTGAATAACTATTATAATGATTAATACTAACACTTTATAATAATTATAAATTATAAATCAATTATTGAAAAACATTTTTTAAAAATATATTGAAGAAAAAGCAATTGATTTATTTATTAATTACATTAATTTATTAGTTTTTATTCTTAAAAGTATCTTGGTACAAAGGAAATGATTTATTTGTAATATTAATTTGTTTCAAATAAATAGTTATATAATAATACAGTAGAATCTCCCAGTTGTTTAGGGGGCAAATGTTCAAAAATCTGTAAACAACTCAGAGCGTAAACAACTGGGAAAATGGGCTAAAATTTTCTTTTATTGAAAACAAATCTATTTTAAAGTTATTACATAAGTTTATTATAATAATTAGTAATTAATGTTTGTTTTGAGTGAT
>JAQFZM010002697.1:0-12820 GCA_034695785.1 Galumna obvia | reverse complement strand
ATTTAATTCACTGAATCCCACTATGGGATTATATTTCAAAAATTTTATGTGCTGAATCCCGCGGCAAGGGGGGGTGGGTGGACGGGCTAGCGGGCGGGTGGGTGGGTGCAAAACGATTACATATACTACACTTTACTACGTAAATGTAGTGAAAAATAATTGATAAATTCTAAGAAGAAAAAGTATTAATTCAAATAATTTTAATGAGCAAAGGTAAATTTAGCATGATAATAACAAAGATTCTCACATTAAAACTTCTCATTAGATAAACATGGTAGAATACCTGGTAGAAAACATGGTAATACAATAATAATAGATCAAACATTGAAAAGAGTTTTGTGACATTTTCAAACTATCATAATGTATTAGAAATAATTATTAAGTTTCAATATTATTTTCTTAAAAAATTCCTTGTATAAAAAAATATAATAATAAAATATATTTTATTATAAACTGAAATTTTTGGTAAAAATAATTTCAAGATTATGCAAAAATTAGTTTATTTAACTATTGGTTTTATATAAATTTTAAATGAATTTTCTATTTTATAAAAAAATGTTAATTTTATCTAAAATTATTAAATTCTCTAAAATTAAATAATAAATTAATGTTTGATATTTTTACATTCAATAATATTTTAATGATAAAAGTAAATTATTTTATTTAAATTGAATAAATTTTTATATTTAAATGCATTTAACGCTTAATTATAACTCTTAATTTTATTTAAGATTTAAAATTTTAAAAAAATTTCCAGGATTATAATATTTGTTTAAATAATCCAGTTGTGATATAGAAAAATTAGCGCTAATTTTTTTTAAAGATATCATAGTTTAGATGATAGTTTATAGGAAAATATAAACTCTTTTTATAATAATTTTTTTATTTAATAATCAAAGTTGAATTTTATTTTAAAATATATAATTAGTTAAATAATAGAATATTTATTTTAAATTTGAAATTTTATTAAAATAATAAGTTATATATCATATATTTTATATATTTTTATTAAAATAATAATATAATAACTATCATCTATTAATATTATAGTTAAATGATGTAAACTATAATTTTTTTAATTCGAAAAATTATATAAATTTAATAATTTATTTTGAACTTTAAAACATTTAATCACTTTCATATAAGTGAAGATTCAAGTGTTAGTATCCAATTCTTCATAATTAGGTAACGTTTCTATTTACCAATTTTCTGTTATATAATTTGGAGTATTTTCTAATGAAATAAAAGGATTCTCTTCGTCAGAGATTATATTATTAATAATTATTTGTGTCAACTCAACTGAATTATTATTTTGAAAATTAATTATATTTTGTCTTCTATTTGTAGTAGAAATAAAGATTTTTGAATCTATTACAAATAATAATCATCTTGATAATTATTTAAAACATTAAAAATAAATAAAAAATTAAATTATCTGAATTATAAGCAGACTTTTTAGCATGATGTTTTTCGCATTCAGATTAAAATGAATAGATTTTATTCCATAATTCTCAACTCGTTAGTTGTTTGTTCATAATCATATTATTATAACTAATAATTAAAATAATAATCTAGGACATTTAGAAGGGTAATAATCAGGGATGGTCACCTACCAAAATCACAGAGGGGGTATGCCAGAGAAATTTTTCAATTTTAGTGCCGAGTATACTAATATTGCATTATTGAACTAAATTTTTTTATTTTTAAGGGGTTTTAGTTTCCTGTCATTATTCTGTATTAAGCTATACCCCCTGTGGCCATTCCTGGTAATCATATATAACTAATATATAATTATATTCTTTTAACATATTTCCTATACTTTATTTACATATCAATCGGTGATTTCTTTCATATCTTAGAGTTGTTACACATTTCCAATATAAATGTTTTAATGGATTTCTTCACAACAATTTTAAATTGTTTATTAATAACGGAATGGTTTTAATTAGTTACATGATTAACCATTCGATGAATATTATTTAAAAAATATAATTTAAGTTAAAATTTTTATTAAGTTTTAATAAATACTTTCAACAAATATATAATCTAGTAGAGCAACTACAAGTGTTTTGATCAGAAGGAATATAGCGCAACTCTTTTTAAATAATTCTAACCTTTAATTTTAGTTCAAAAAAATTATCGAAACAAAGCATATTTATTTACAACAAATAAAATTAATTAAAGTTAAAGTTTTTTGAAAAACTGTATATTTTTATTAATTAATTAGTATATTTATTAAAATTTATTAATAATTTGTTTGATTTTTAAAAATTAAATCTTTTTTGTAAATAAAATTTATTGAAATTGATTAGGAAAATATCAAACAACTAGATTTAGTAATAAATGATAGAGAGAGAAAGTCTGCTTGTTAATTATTTTAATGAAGAGCTGGCAATTTTATTTTTTCAAATTGATAAATTCCCATTAGCTTTTTAGCAAACTATTTTTATAGTGGATAACATTAAAACAAAAATATATTGAATACGCGTCTGTTCAACTCAAAAACTATTAAGTTATATTTGAAACAATTAAGTTGTTAATTTTAAATTTTTAAAACAATTTTTTAAATATTTGTACAAACAAGAAAGAAAGAAAATTTGTAAGGAAATTATTTTGTAAACTGTAACTTTAGCTTAAAATAATTGCATTATTATGCTATAATTAGGTTATTTTCAAATGGGTAAGGGAGTGTTGTGGTTTAATTTTTCTCTACTATCTCTACAATATTTTATTTTACTTTTAATATAAAAATAGTTTATTTATTTTAGTTTTTTAAATATAAAATAAAATAAATTTTTACAAAATAATAAATATAATTTATTTTAACTCTTATCTCTTTATAACCAACTGGTCGGGGTAAAAATTTTGTGTAATTTTATATCTTTTATTTGTTTATAAAATAAAGTCTTTTTTAATTCCAATACAAAAAAATCATTTTGATAATTATTATTAATGTTAAAATTTAAGGATAAATTAAATTATCTGAATTATCATCAGTTATTTAGCATGGTGATTTTTAAATATAGATTTAAATGAATAGATTATGTCACACAATTCTCAACTAGCTACATATTTGTCCGAATTTCTTTAATAATTACTAATATTTATTAGATAATCCAGGAAATTAGACGCGAAACAAAAAAGGCTCTTGAAACATATTTGCAATGTTTATTGATATAATTCCAAATCCTGTCATCTGCCACTTCATTAATATCTTCGGGAGATTTGTCACACATTTTAATGGAAATATTTCTATTGTTTACTTCAACTATTATAAAATGTTTATTAAAAAAGAAGAAATTCTAAGAAGAAAAAGTATTAATTCATTTAATTTTATTGAGCAAATATAAATTTAGCATTATAATAACAAAGATTCTAACTTTTAAAATTTCTCATTTTATAAAAATGGTAGAATACCTGGTAGAAAACATGGTAATGGAATAACAATAAATCACACATTGAGAAGAGTTCTGTGAAATTTCCAAACTATCATGATGTACTTGAATTAATTAATATGTTTCAATAATATTTTTTTAAAATTCCTTTTATAAAAATTTCAGTAGTTGTGACGTCATGACTCTCAATGAAAGCACGTTTTCTTAAATTAATGTAAATAATAAAACTAATTCTCTGTTATTCAATGATTATTTTAATTCAAAAGATCTCAAAATTATTCATTTAAATACTCAAAGTGTTGTCAACAAAATATGTGAATTAAGACAATTTTGCAATGATTTTAAACTTTAAAATATGTGTAAACTGAGAGTTGGCCCACAGAACAACATTTTGACAGTGAGTTCAACATAAATGGTTTACCCTTTACCGTAAAGACAGACTAACAAGAGGTGGTGATATTGCCATTTATGCAAAAGATGGATCAAATTTTATTCATTGGGAAGTGGTCATTAATTCATATACTAGTTTTGATGAATTAATTGTGAAAATCAAACACAAAATATCAAAACCTTTTTTGGTTATAACATTGTATATCAAACCAACCATTTTATTACAATAAGTAATCAATCAATTCAATGATATTTTATCCATATTTTTACCACTAGAATGTGTTATAATCGGAGACTTCAACGTTGACACTAAAATAGACAATCAATGGTTTAAAAATGTCTGTGATCTCGGATTTAAACAACTGATTACTCGAACGATTCATATCACATCAGTTATTGATCACATTTACGTAAATTATGTCTCAAATGTTAGCTCTTTGGGAGTATTAGAAGTGTCACTATCAGATCATTTCCCTATTTATATCTCAAGAAAATTACGATTTTCAAAAAATATTAATAAAATTAACAATTTAATTATGTATAGGAATTGGGAATAAGTTAATAAAGAAAAAATTGAGAAAATGAAACAAAAAATAGATTTTAATGAAATCTTAAATATGAATAAGATCTTTAATAATTTTAGTATATAAATTCATAAAAATTTTAATCTAAAATTCCATTATAATTAAAGAGAATTAGAAAAAATATAACTGATGACTGGATGTAAACAAATATAAATTTGATGAAAAAATGATTCTATTAAACGTCTTTTATTTAAATCAATTCATAAAAAATCGGCAAATATTTTAATAAAGACTTAAAGATAAAATATAGAGAACTCAGAAATAAAACTCTATATGAAATTTGTAAACAGGAAATGACTTTTATTTATAATCAAACCAATAGTTATGACGACAATCGAAAAATTTGGAAATGTTTAAACAAATTAGTTTCTAATAAAATGCATAACATATCAACTCTTCCATAGGTGCAATACGATTACATATACTACACTTACTATGTAAATTTAGTGAAAAATAAAATATTTTTTCACAATTATTTAGGAAAATAATTTAATTGAAGAATTTGATTTGTGTTTACAACAAATATATTTGATATTAAATTACAAGATTTTTATCTGCATATAATAGAATAAAATTTGAAATAAATGAAGTAATTAATTAATAATATTTTTAGTAAAAATTTAGGATTAAAACCTCTGATGAGTGAAAACCTCCAATGAGTGAACCAATATAGTGGTCCGGTGCTTTTCACTTTTTGTAAGTTTAACTATTGAAAGAACACATCATGTTTATAATATATTTAGATGTTTTTTGAATTAAAAAACTATAAAATGATATATAAAATTTATAAATGATTTATTTTAAAATTTTAATTAAATAACATAAAAAGTAATCAAAGTAACATGATTAAATTTTGGGATTTAACTTAGTTTATTATCTTTAAAAATGGTACTGAAAAATATTTTCTTTTAATTTATGAATGTTTACTATAAAATTTTAAAATAAAAAATAATTTTAATTTAAGCAAGTTCAAACTTTAAATGATATTCTCATTGATTTATTTAACCATTATTTAATAAAAATCATAATTTATAATTGAAATATACAGGGTGCGCAATAAGCAGCTGGGAGTTTCAAACTTAAAATTCTCTAAACCCTTTAGAGATTTATTGATAATTTCAAAATTATCTTTTAAATGAATGTTTAGCGTAAATTAATTTAATTTACAAATTAAAGTCATTTAATGAAAACCATCATTTTTTATTAGGCTTGTGTTAGTGCAAAAATAAATTTATTATTTAATCTTAAGTAATGGATTTATAAATGATTTTGATAGAAGAAGAGTTATATTTTAATTTGCAACCAAAATAGTTTAAATCGGTTTAAAACCTAAAAACATATAGTTATTTGAATATCAAGATTTTTCCATAGATTAACATTACGAAAATTTAAATCACCTTGAACATGAAATTTTTTGTGTTTATTGAATAGATAATATCAAGTTGAACAACTTTGTTGCTATACACTTTTTAATAAAACCTATAAGAAAGCCTACAAATGGTATCAAATATTATAAAAACTTGCTTTTAATTAATGTTTTCAATAATATTTGACATGTTTTGAGACTTTATCTCAACATTGACGAAATTATGAAGAAAATTGTTGTTCATCTTGATGATATCCATTCAGTCAACACAAAATATTTGATGTTCAAGCTGATTTAAATTTTCGCAATGTTAATCTATGGAAAAATCTTATTATTCAAATAACTGTATGTATTTTAGTTTTAAAACAATTTTAAATAATTTGGTTGCAAATTAAAATATAACTCTTCTTCTATTAAAATCATTCATAAATCCATGACTAAAGTTGAAATAATTTATTTATTTTGCACTAACACAAACCTAATAAAAAATTATGGTTGTCATTAAATGACTTTAATTTGTAAATTAAATTAATTTGCGCTATACATTCATTTAAAAGATACTCTTGGAATTATCAAAATATCTCTAAAGGTTTTTGAGAATTTTAAGTTTAAACTCCCAACTCTTTATTGCGCACCCTGTAGTTAAGGGTTTTTATGTAATACAATCAGAGATAAATGACATCGATTATAAATTTTTAGGTATGTTATCCACTTTAGCTCAGAATTAAGATAAAATCTAAAAATAATTACCTGTAAGTTATTAATCGGTACTCATTTGTTAGACTCTATTCAATAAATGAGGTTTCATTTTATTTTCACTTTTTTGTTAGTTAATTGAAAAAATATTTTAACAAAATTAATCTTGTTTAATTTAAATATGGCTTCACTATTATCACTAGGTTCAAATTCCATAGATGATACAATATTCAGTTTAACAAAAATAAAGTCATATATCAGTCTTTAGTAAAATTTTAAAAATTTTGTTAATATTATTTAAATTAAAAAAATAACTTACAGTTAATACAAACGAGTATTAGTTATTTCAAAAATCTAGTGAATATGGTTTTAAAAAGAAATGTATAAATGCATATAATTTTTCATTTGAAATAAATATTTCAAAGTAAATTTTGCAAAGATTAAATAAAAAATTTAAATTTAGATATTTTTAAATATGAATAGAAATTTATGTATTTATCACAAATTAAATTAAATTATAAAGAGGGTTTTCTGGAACTCTACGGGCGGTTAGCTCTTTTCACAAACTTCTGCTAAACGCTCGAACAACGGGTCATATCTAGAGCAAAACTTATACTTCTGAGGACTGAATGACGACTGACTTTCTATTGATAAAACCTATCCATTTATACAAATCTATGCACTCATTGCTAAACCTTTTTAACACATTGAGTGAGTCGTGTGACTCACAAAACCTAGCACATTCGATTAATTCTAAATATCATTTAAAAGGAATTGAAGAGTAGGTATGTCTATCCTTTCTACATATAAAGGAAATTTAAGGATTTATTCTGTTTGTCTGCATGTCTGTCACAGACCACTGGAAGAAATGCATGCTTCAGAGGATATCCTTACTACATATAAGGGAAATTTAAGGTTTTTGTCTGTTTGTATGTGTGACTGTCACACACCACTGGAAGAAATGGATGCCTCAGAGGTTATTATTTAAATGATTTACCAGAATTTAGTTGATTGTATTGTTAAACTCAATTAAATTTGATTTAGTAGATCCAATTCAATCAACTAATTGAACTGAATTTAGTCAAAGGTAAAGGTTGAGTAGACAATCGTCTCTAAAAATATTCACCACGAAAAATAGGAATAGATTTTTAACCAAGAATGTTGTGTACGAAGTGATCTTCAAAAATTAGTTGATATTGCATCGAATATATTTTAAGTTAGAGACAGGAAGCCAACCCCTCTAAGAAATGGATGAAACCTAACAGAGATCGCCTCAACGCGGTGGGTCTTGGATTCGACTGAATGATCTCTTAAATTTTTTTCGGCAAACAATTAAAATTGCCTTTTAAACTACACAGGCAGTAGTCCACGGGTTTTTTCTTGTAAAAATTATTTAATTATTAATTCTTATTATTTGGTTTTCGTAGAGCCACATCAAATCAACTAATGTCTGACAATAAAAATCATATTATTATCGATTATCGACCAAAATATCAATCACTAGTCAGAGTTATGAATTAAAGATTTGTTTACTTATATTATAATTTAAATAACATTCTATTTCATTTAACCTTTCATTAGATTTGTCTTCGAAACAATTATTATTTAATTTAATAATTAACTTTAAAATTTATTTATTAAAAAGTGTTTTAACCATAATTTTTAATGTTTTGATTCAATTGAATTGTAGTGCGACCAGAGATAGACCCAAATATTGGTATAAATTGTAATTTGTTTTAAACTTTTAATTTGTTTAAATTTTTTTTCTGGATAACATTTTGCCAATGGTACAAATGGTTCCCCTGATGACACAAATTTAAGACATTCTCTTTATTCTGAAAACTTTTTTCTAATCATGTTTTGAGTATATTACTCAATAAATTTATTAATAAAATTAAAATTAATACAGCAGAAGCTTCCAGTTGTAAATTTCTCCACTATGAAAAGCCCTTTGGTGTGAACTTTTATATATTTAGGCCGACTTGCTATACCCATTAATGTTGAAACCTTTCCTAGTTTTGAATTCCTCTGTTGTAAAAATCTCTATTTTGTAAATAATTTTAGTTTCATTTTCTTAAAATTTCATTCTCTATTATGAATTAAGTTTTGTATTTAAGGAAAAACTGTAAATAATTTATTATTTCAATGAAGAATTGAAGTTGAAAACAATATAATGGCTAAAATTTCAAATTCAATGAAAACCACTTCGACATTAAAGTCATATTTTATATTTAAAAATAAATGTGAAGATGATGTCATGAATACTAGAGCTCCAAAAAGTCTTAAAAATTTGTGGTCAGGTCTGAAATTATTTCCATAGCAATACTCTATTCATTTTCATATAATTAATAATTAACTCATTGAAAGTATCAAAATTAGATACAAAAACCAAAATTTTGTCAACTTATTTTAATTTTAAACAATGGCCTTACTCTGAAGTATTGAAATACATTTTTAATAATTAAAAATATCCATTAATTAAGAACTTCAATAATTAGCCAAAATAAATCCAAAGATATTAAAACATTAAAACATAAATAATTGAATTAAACTTAAATTAATATCTATTGGCATTCGTAGAAAGCAATAAAGGACATTCTGTGTTATGAAACTAGTCTTTTATTTTTCTGGTTTCTTGATCTATTATCTGATTAATTATATCCAAATATATGTGGTTGAAATTACACAAACTTAAATTCAGTTCATCTTATGCAGTTTTTGACATAATTTTGCCATTCATCACAAAATTTATATTTTGTGAATAAACAGATCAAAAAGATAACATATAAACACATCATTTTTATCAAATGATTCCAATTTTATAGAGTTACCATCGATTACAAATGATGTTGTTAAATTTATCTGATCTATTCTTAAAAGAATTATTATTTAAAACTAGGAATTAATTTAAAATTATTGAATCTTAAATAAAATATAAAGAATTAAACAAATTATCACAATATAAATCTAAAATTTATTTCTTACATTTAATTTTTCAAAATTTATTTAATAATATTTAACTTGATATAAAAATTAAATACATACACTTATTATTATTTTAAATCATATTTATTAGAATATTTGAAATAATTAATACTTGTTTGAATAAACTGTAAATTAATCTTTTATTTTAACTAATATTAACTAATTTTTGAAATCTTAACTTTTGGGCGATTTTTGTCCTACCTTTTTTTATATTAAATATAGTAACACCTATAGGTTTTGAGCCTGGCTACATCTAAAAAATATGTTAAATAAATATAATTAGTAGTTAGTTGTCAAATGCAAATTAAGATCAATTTTATTAAAATAATTTTTCTATTAAATAACAATTAAAGAGAAAATATAAGAAAACTCAGGGAAATGTGTACCAAATAATAACTTACAAATAACTTTTTAAATATTTCATCATTATAATATTCAGATATAAAAAAGGTCCTAGCTCATAATTTTATATTCGTTATTTGTTTATCAGTTTTAAATAAAAATTTGAATTTGAAATTAAGTTATCTTGTTAAATACAGAGAAAATATTTATATTTTTAAAAAATGGGTTTTTACTCAGAATCAAAATTTCATTTTTTTTCTTTAATGGGTGTAAACACATCACATGTTATGATATTTTTAGACTTAATTCGAGTATTCAATTGTTATAATTATTATAAGAAAAAGAAAAATGATTTGATTTGAAAATTTTATGAAAAACATATAAATAAATTTAAGTTAATTAATTTAATATATAATAAACGAATAACTAAAAACTGAGTATCAGAGAAATATTTCAATCATATGCTTGAATGATCAATGAGTAAAACACAAGTTTTTGTTTAAAAATCTTATTTTGATTATAAGTTTTTTTAATGAAATTAAAATAGTAGATTATGAAAAAATACAAGTTAAAAATCAAGGTTATTTAAAGTTATCAAATTTTTATTAATATAGATTCCCTATATGCAGCCTTGAAATGAATGTATGTTTATCCAGGTAAAATTAATTACAAATACTATAAAATATTTCTATCTGATTCACATTTACAAGAGTGTATAAGTTAAAAGTAAGTCATATATTTCTATTTTAGAATAATTGCAATTATTCTTTCCTGGACAAACATTCTTTAATTTCAAGGTTGCACAAGCTTAATAAAGATATCATTTTAATACAAAAAGTAAAAGATATGAATTACACAATAACTGTTTATAGAAATTGTAATTTATTTATTTTTATTAAGTATTATTACAAATTGAATATTGAATATTTTATTTTGGGACCTTAAAAAAGTGAATATTTTTGCCAAAATAACTTTAGTTTCATAATTCTATTTTGAGCCAGGATATAGTGAAGACCATAGATGGCTAAAGGGGGAGTATTTCAAAATACCCCCCTGAGACGGAAAATCTTGAAAAAACCCCCACCCCCTGAGCCGAAAAGTTAGGGACCCCCCCCCCTCAAGAAAAAGGGAAAAAATAGGCTAAAAATTCGGTAAAATTGTCGTAAAATAGTAAAAATTAAGAGAAAAATAAGTATAAAGCGGTAATTTTTATGAAAAATAACTTAAAACTTAATAAAAACGCGTAAAACGTCAAATTTACAGTTTTTAAGTTAAAAATTGGGTGAAAATATTTTTAGAAAATTTTGAAAAATGCAATTTTTGTCAAAAATTCATAGTTTTACGCATAAATTTTGATAAAATACGTTGAAATATGACTAATTATACTCATATACATCAGAAACAGCATAAAAACGATGTTTTATGCGTTTTTAGGATTTTTTGGTCATTTTCAAAATACCCCTCCCCCTAATACCCCCCTGAGCCGAGCCAAAATACCCACCTCTGATACCCCCCCTGAGGTCGGCTCCTTTAGCCATCTATGGTTTTAACCACGTTGATTTAAATGAATGAAATTGTAATATTAAGGTTTTAAATAATAACCATTGCTATTTTTATTAAATTGTTTTTTAATTGAAACTAAGTATTGTATCATAATTTGATTGATTAGGAATAGATTTGAAAAAACATTTAATAAAATCAAATGAAGAAAATTTTTCCCTAAATATTAATTTGAAAATAACCAGAAAACAAGAGAAATGTTTTATGAACGGTAAAATATTCAACGGATGGATAAAATTTTGTTGCAGAAAAATGTATTTCCTTAGAATTTAATTATTAAAACTTTTTTAAATTTTTAGTTTTCAAGCTTGGTATTATGAATACTAATTTTCCTTCTAATAAAGCTTTAATTTGTTGAGCTCTTCCATCACGTAATAATTGAAAATATTATGAAGAGCCATATCTAAAATCAAATATAAAAATTAACCATTTTAATAAAAAACCTAGTAATTATTTTAAACCCTTTAAAAGAAATTTATTTAAGGAAAATAATTAACTTCATTGTTTTTGTAGCTCCCGATAATTATTAAATCAAATAAAAGAAACCATTGGGTATTAATTATATTAGTTAGTAATATTAACACATTCTCCTTCAGATTAAATTTATATTATTATAAAAACTAGTGGATCAATAGAAAATATCTAAATGATCAAGTCATTTTTTATTATTAATTTTAACATTCATAAAAACTTTAATTTACATTTCAGTTGTGTCAAAATGTGTTGATATGATATACTTGCGACGACATGAAATAAATATTTAATTATATCCTTTTGAAATCCCAAACGTGGATAATCAGCAAAACTATCTATAATCCTAGTTTCATTTAATACAAGAGGATATAATCGATGGCATGAATAGAGCCTTAATTTCTTGATACAAAGGACAAGGTGATAATTGGTATTGTGTTTGTTATATTTGATTTGATATTTATTTTCGAAGACCCATGATGAACTCCTACTAACCCTAGAGTAAAATGAAAATCGATGCGTACAATTTTTTATAAAAAATTAAAATTTCAATTTCTTAACCATTTGGTCTATGGGAGAAATCGCAACTTTGAGCTGCTAGGTGACCGTGGTCCCACCAACTAAATCAAATGAATTTTTTTTGTCAACATATATGACCAAAGACAAATTTTGGCTAAGCGAAATAGGGGATCAAAATTTTGTTTGACCGCTAGAGGGCGTCAAATTTTTGCTACTTTTTAAGGAAATTTCGTTGAAAATCGAAAAATATGGTTTCGTATATCATATAACATTATTTATTCGAAAATAAAAAATGTTGTTCCATATGTGATGAATCAAAATACGTTATTAAAGTTTGTGAGAAATCCACAAGAAAAAATTTATCTTAATATTTTATGAAAAATTCGAAATTTGGCGGCATTTTACTAACTTTTCCGCTCCAAAGTGTGGCTTGTTATATATCATTGGAAAGCTTAAGATGAGAGGAATTTATATTTCCAATATGATTTGCCGGAAATCAAGGAATCAAAAGT
>JAQFZM010002696.1:0-12828 GCA_034695785.1 Galumna obvia | reverse complement strand
ATAATCTTAAATAAAAATATAATTTATCAGTTGAGTTAACTAATCGATTGGGTTAACTAATTCTATATCACCGAGGTACTTTACTCAATCGAATGGGCACTGTAGTAAAAAACAAAATTGTATTTGAAATTGTTTAAAGCATTGAATATTCGATTAGAAACCAATTTTAAAACTTTTTTGTTAATCCTGATATTTTATAAATATAAACTATATTAACATTTGATTTGATGATATTTATAAGAAAAATGAATGCTTATAATTTTATATTTTAATTTATTTCCTAATAAACTTTATTTAAAATTTAAACATAGTTTTTTTGATCTTACATTAATTAATGAATTAAATTATTTAAAAAGTGATTTTTCAATGATTATAACTTTCAAAACAATAAACAATTGATTTTCTACAATTGATTTATATTTGTATAATAGATCTAACTAATATATTTATAAAAATTTAAATTAAAATGTTACGAATTATGATTAATGTTTAACTTATAATGAATTTTAAATAAACTTCATAATCAAACTGTTTATAAAGTTACAGCTTAAAAACAAAATATATCTAAATCTAATGTTACTAATAAAATTTTTTTTGTTCACTAATTAGGTTTAAAATTCAAAGAGGAGTTATAAATTTACAGTTTGTAAAATTAAAAATAAAATATGTACATTTCTACCCAGAGATTGTGTAGTTTTAAATAGTTTTAATTTTTTGATTTACCAATAAATAAATTTTTAATTTTATTCTTTGTCATTAATTCCTGAATGAGATATTAATGGCAAAATATTAGTTGTTTCAGAAGACTAGAAAACCAAATTTTAAATTTTCCCTAAAATTACTCATATTTCTTGTCATAACTTTTACAATAATTAATAATTTTATTTGATATTTAAACGCATTTTTATTTGCATTTCGTATATTTTCAGTGATGGGCAAAATAATTAATTTATAAAGTTTAATATGAATTAAAAATTATATACTAAATATATTTGTTGTAATTTTTCAATTTGTCAAAAATTAAAACGCATTTCATTCTTCATCCAATATTAAATTATTTATTTTTAATAAATTTTTTAATTTAAAAAAATTTATTGGCTTTACAAAATTAAAAATTGATTTAAATATTTATTCTTAAAATTATAAATTTATTCATTTAAATTATAATTTATATGAACTTAATTTTCATATTTTAATTTTAATTTTTAACTAAGAAGTACAAAGCGTCTTGCTAGTCTAACTGATTTTAACAAATTTGTTCTTTAAATAAAGATTATATTAACTAGATCATATTAATATAAAATATTTTGGCATCGAATCATTAGATAACTAATTATAATTAAATTAAATTTTGAGTTTGAAAGTATAAAGCCACGTGGTGAAGCACTAAATATATATTCAAATTTAACTTGAATATATTTGAAATTAATCAAGTACATTAAACCAATAGCAAATATATATTTAGTGCTTTACCAAGTTGCTTTAAGCTTTGAATCTTTGAATTTAATTATATTTAGTTATCTAATGATGGGACGCCAAAAATTTAATTAAACCTTTAATTAAAGACCATGTTTGTTAAAATCAGTTAGACTAGCTAGACGTTGTGTACATCTAAGTTCAAAAAATAAATAAATAAATATTTTAAAGTTGAAACGTCCCTTAATGGAAAAAATTTTATGAGCTATAATTTTAACTAATCTTTCAATATAATTTTTCATTTTAAACACTATAATACATAATTATTAATAAAACAAAACGGCATTAAAACTTAATCTAAATTTAAAATAAAAACATATAATATAAGTTTTAAAACTAAAAGGGGAATGGAAATTGCTTATAAAATAAAAATAGTGATGAATGTACTCGGTCAGATACTTAATTAAATAGGGTATAAATTTACACAGTATTTCAAAATTTATTATCCGTCAGATAAATCAGTCTATAGAAATTTCCAAAAGTAACGAAAAAATTCTTTGAAAATAAGAGAAAAAATCTTAAATACTTTTTCGATCTGTACCTAAAATTGTACCAAACCTACATAATCTTAAATAAATCAAATACTCTTGTATTAAATTCACTAAAATTATATTTGACCTAGGTAACGATTTATTTAGATTTTATAAACAAAAAATATTTTTCATTTTATCTTCTACATTTCTAATTCAATAATTTAAAATATCTTTCAAATATGTTAAATAAGGTTAAATATTAAAAAAAATTTTATAATTAAATTATTATCTTCATGATATTTAATTGAATATAAAAAAATACCTTTTATGTTTTTGATGTAATTTTGGATCAAGTTCAAAATAACCTAACTAATAAGCCCCTGAGACGGAGAAAAATTAACCTGCTAAATACCCCCTGTGACCGAAAGATTTTGCCATGTCTACCAATTAAATTTGTTACTCATCAATAAAAATAATTTCTGAAATACTGATAAGGAATTGTTTTTAGTTAATTATAAAAATAAATACTTTATAAATAATCAAATAAATTCAATATTTTGCCGTGGACATTCATTAAATCAAGGAAAAATATATTAAAATAATTAAATTAAATTTATTATTTTAAAATTATATTCTAAATAAATTATATTGAAATTAAAATATTATCAGAAAATTAGATTAAAGTTTCCAAAATAATAATTTTTAAACGTCTGAAGAATAAATTTACCGTCAAAATGTATTTCTTACTCATTGCGTTTGCTTTGCTTCCAATCTCTTCCTTTATTAAGAAAATTTGTGTTCATAAGAGTGAAGTACATTACAATTAGAGTTCGCAAATTTCTCGTATTTCGAAAAATGCCTAGAAAGTTTCTAGAAAGTTTCTCAAAATTTCTCTCAATGGGATTCCCATAATAAAATTAAATAAATGGGAATCCTATTGAAAGTTTATTATACATTTTTTTAAATATCACTAATTTATCAACAGTTAATCATGGAAGAAAATATATAAAGCATGTTTATTATAATTTTTGACAAAAAAAATTGAAGTTAAATAATGAATCATTCAATGAATTTAAAATCATTTGGTGGACTGGGTTGTCTTAACATTGCAGCAATTTTTTCATTTTTAAATTTTTTATTGATTTAATTAACCTATAAATAATTAATTATTTTAATAATTAAATTTATTACTTATTAAATTAATTCATTATTATTATCTTTTATAAAATTATAATAATTTGAATTTTTTTTATGTAACGAAATATTTATCGCTCATTTTGAGCCCAAAATTTAATCATTGTTTACATGAATTACGTCATTTTTAGTTGAAAATAATGGGAATCCCATTGAATATACAAAATTTCCTTAGAGAAATTTTGGTGAGAAATTTCTAGAAAGTTTCTTATAGAATATTTCTCAGAAATTTCTCTTTTGCGAACACTAAAAGTCATTCAAATTAGTTAAATCACATTTCAAATAAGGTCACATTTCATCTTCACTTTCACCTGTGTTTCTATGTCTACTGCATTGGTCAGGTATGTCTGCTCTCAAAGTGTATCCCCAACACAACAATAATAGAGGCCAACCATTAATGTGTGGAAACATGTGTTAGAAAAAGTCATTTAAATGAGTCAAACCCAGGAAATAGAGGTCAACGATCATAGTTTGAAGACAAGTTTGTGTCAAAATTAGTGCCAATAAGTCTTTTCTTTATAATCTCAATAAATAACGAATGATTTGTTTTCCCTTCATATGTCTTACAGTTTGTATAATAAAGAGTCGGCAAAAGTTTTGTGTGAAATTCCTTATAATAAATTGTATTAATAGTGAATGTATTAAGTCTTCTAAATTCTTAATCTCTTATGAAATTCGGTAAAAAGTTTAAGGAATGAATCCACAAATAAACCGATAATAAATAAAAGAATAAACTGGAATACAGTCTGTAATCCTCGTCTTTTTGTTCAATACTAATGAATAGTTCTTTTAAATGAGTTTTAAAATCTCTGTATTTATTGATTTAATGAGTGAATGTAGTGAAACATATTTTAGGAAAAGAATTAGTTCCTACAATAGATCGAACCCAAGCGATATATTTTATATGGATTATATTACCTTGATCATCATTACTCCTGATACTAATGTTGGAAAGGGTTAAGTTGTAAATTGAGATCTTTTCAAATATTTTGTGAATTGATAGATTTCTATCGAGATAAACTTGGTAGAATTTATCAATATATTTGGGTTGATCTTGTTGAAATGAGAAACTCCAATTAATACTTTTAGTCTCATTTATGTACTTTTGTTATAATTCTTCAAATTCGGGATAATTTGTGACAAACCTTTCAAATGACATAAAAATTGGTAAACATATAGTAATCGCCGGTAACTTATTCTGAGTTATTCTTTCAATTCTTGAGTCAACAATAGTTTCTCCGCTGAAATAAATTCTAATAAATTGTGAACTTTGATATAAAAACCCAGAAATACATAAAACATATATTAATTTTAAACAATTTCTTAATTTACTTCTGCATAATAAAAAACTTTTACCTTTCTCTTTTACAATTTTGATAAAATTTACAAGTTTATTACTCATTTTCACTAAATGAGTATTCTTTAAATTTTTTATTCATTTATTATTTTAATTCTAAACAATTATGTTTCAAAATAGCTTAAAGTTGCTTGAATTGGATTATCTTCCTTGATATTTTGAATTACAAGTTAGAAACTATTGGAAAAACATTATTTTTTTAAGATAATTATTTTATGCTACTTATTTTTAATGAAAAACAAGATAATTGTAGACTAATTAAAAAGATAAATAATGTTTCTATAATTGTTCCAAAGCCATGCTAATCAAGCTAAAACATTATACATATTTTTTATGAAATTATAATTAGTTATTCATTTAAACATTATAACAAAATATTGAATTGAATTTAAATTATATAAAGAATCAAACAATCTATTAAAAATGTATCAAGATTATATTTTTATTATTGTAAGAAATAATATTTGAAATTCCCAGTGAATTATGAGCACAACTTTCATATAAATTTATTTTTATAAATGTATTTGAGATAAACAAATAATTATGAAAAGCACAAATTAAACTAGATCATTTTATTAGACAAACTGTGCACACTTACAGACATTGTTTAGACTTAATATTAAGTGAACATAAAGCGAGCTTAAAATAAAGAGTAATTGCATAGAAACAAGTAAAATATTTATAAAATTTAAACAGGATGAGTTTTTATAACAAAAATGATCCAGTAAAGGAAAGTTCATGGTAACTAAAAACAGGATGGATACTACTAACAGAATGACAACAGTATTATAATTTATTTTTGATTCAATTATTTTTTATTTTATATTATTAATTTTTTGTTTAAACATTTCTTTTAGAAATAATTTAATTATAAATTTAATGACATTTCATAGATAAGAATATATTTGATTCCAATATTATTGATAAAACTGAAGAAAAGTCCTTAAATAGCCTTCAATTTAAGTGATAAAAATTGATTCAATTATTTATTTTAAATCCTTATACTATTATCGTGTTGTTAAACATTGAGTTCTTTTACAAAATTAATAGTCTGAGAAATTTTTTTCAGTATTTCTATTTTACAATACCTTACAATGAATTAATAGAAGGTCAAAGGTCACCTAAGAGACTTTGGTTGTTGGTTTAAAGCAATGATTAAGTTTCGTCAAATTAAACGCAAAAGAATAAATTAGACCGAGGTTAATTATAAACAACCTGAGTTACAGTGGGCACAGAATAATGTATTAAAGTCACAAATGATGGTTCACAACATCGAATTTTATGACTACAAAACACATAAATATACTGTCGATAAATATGTGAATCGCCTTAAAGAACGTTATGGTGGTATTGATTCAGTGTTAATATGGCCTAGCTATCCTAATATCGGTATCGACAATCGAAATACCGATGATATGATAAGAGATATGCCCAAGGGAATCCTTGGAATTAGAAAAATGGTTTCCGATTTCCACGACCATAATATTAAAGTTCTCTTTCCAATACATCCATGGGACCAAGGTACTCGTGATCCGGGCAGTGATTGGTCAGTGGTTCTACCTAGGACAATGGCGGAACTGAATGCTGATGGTCTTAATGGCGATACAATGTTTTCGGTCAATAAAGAGTATTTCGATAATTCTGTTCGAGATTTAAGACCTCTGGCTTTAGAACCAGAAGATGGTCTTGATGAGGGTAGAATAACTGATCTTGGTTGGAATGTGATGTCATGGGGTTATTGGATTGGATTTTATGATGAATCGGGAGATTGGATTCCGTTTAACTCAACTCAACCATTGGTTAGTTATAATAAATGGATTGAAACGCGTCATCAGGTATTTATTCAATTATCAAGGTGGTTTTAAGCTTTAAAATTTAATTTATCAGGTACATATATGCGACCGATGGTCCCAATCAAAGATAAATATTCTTCAGATGTCATTCTTCAATGGTGTCGGGTTAGAAACCTGGGAAAATGTATGGGGAATATGGAATCAGATGACTGACCGGGACTGTCAGGCCATCAAAATGACCACATCTATACTAAGAAAGTTAGGAGGTATTCGAAAACAGTTCTTAGAACTTGAAAAAGAAAACAATAAAAACTAATGCAATGCAATACTATAAATAATAACTGTCAACTAATATACATAAACTATACTTAAAAATATATACAACACTTCAGTTCCTTTAAAAGACAATTTAAATCCTATAGTTGATAACGTCGGCTTGGGATACCAACAAAGAAACTTAAACTTGAAAGATAATAATTTCATAAATCATATTTACACAAAAATCAAACTATGTGTGCAGTCTATAGACTAACCTAACTTATAAAATAAATGGCTTAAAATGATTAGTCAAACAATTAATAATAAAGTGAACTGAAGAAGTAAAACTAACCTAACCTAAGATAATAGTATAAATAAATAAGAATAACTAAAATAAAAGAAATTAAAATAACTAAATAAATAAATAAAAAGCAAAACTAAATAAATAAGAAAGTAAATAAATGACGAAATAAGATAAAAGTGATCAGAGTTTTAGAAATTATAAATAACTTGATTCCCTGGTCTAAGATCCAAAACAATAAGTTTACACCAATTACTAAAAATGGTCGCGATGTTGGGTTCGCACAGAATAACAGATAATAAATTACCACTGAGGCCTTTATAAATACAGAGTCTGCTAATCTCGTCTCTAATTCTACAATATTTCGAACAATCGATGAGTAAATGTTCTATCGTTTGTCGCGAAGAATTGTCACACAAACACTCATCTGTCGCGGAGTGACGATATTTCAATTGATATGCATTACAAAAGGCATGACCAGTGAGAATCTGAGTTCCTTCAAAAGAATGAGACCAATATCTCATATTTCTGATAACACTGGGAATAGTCGGCAAAAAGAGCTTGGTTATTTTCCCTTGTGGGAGTGCCAAATATCTCTCATTCCATTTGGCCAAAAATCGAGTTCTTATTTTAGCTTTAGCTGCAGCTAAGGGATAATCCATATAATCAAATGTCTGTCAATTGATCGCACTTTTCGCAAGTTCATCCGCGCGCTCATTGCCAACAATTCCAACATGGGCTTTGACCCAGTAAAAGTCAACTTCTCGACCTCTTTCTTTCATTTCAAACAGTAGATTATGGATTCTTTGCACCAAATCATTGGAATTGCTTCTCTGTTCCAATGCCATGAGAGAGGATCTGGAGTCCGAGAAGAGAGCGACTTTCCCATTTCTCGCGTCCGTCGCGTTTGTCGCAAAAGTTAACGCTCCAATAATCGCATAGAGCTCCGCCTGAAAAACCGAACATTCGTTGCCTAACCGATGGCACGCAGTTCTGACCACCCGTCCTCTGTCATAAACCACATAAGCCGAACCCACTCCATCCGCTGATTTGCTGCCGTCAGAGAAAATTGCGAACTCATACCTGTCCATAATATCAGACACCGCTTCCTGAGTATTCTTTTCCTTCCATTTAATCGAAATTCTCTTCGCAGGATGGTTCATACGCGATGAATGGACTCTCTTAGCTAACCTATAATTAGGAATTTCTGTGCACCTCCGCTGCTTTTTAACCTTCTCAATATTAGCTAGTTGTCGGATCTTGAGGTCCAAAGGAAGGATGCCCGTTAATGCAGTCACGGCATTGTGCGATATTGTATGGAAGCCCTTTATCATTTTGACCAAAATAGGCCTTTGAAAGTCATTGAGTCTTCGACGGATGTATTTATATTTTAATGCTCCAGACCAAATGGACGAAGCATACGTCACTGAGGGTTCGATTGCAGTAATATATATGAGTTTTTGGATCTCTGGACTGAGCCCCCACGTAGGCCTTGCAACTCTGTGTAAAGCCCGGGCCAACCTCTTAGTCTTCTTAATAGCATAGTCCACATGATTGGTGAACTTCAAATGCTGGTCAATAATAACCCCCAAGAAGTTCATTTCTTTTGAGGTACGAACGGTCATGTCCCCGACTTGAAACTCAAATGGTTGCCTTTTGTAAGTAATCCTGATCTTGTCAGTAAAGCCCACAGCCACGGTCTTATTCGGCGCAAAATTTAGTTTAAGCGTCTCACCCCAGGACAGAATTTCCCCAATTGCGAGCGTCAGGATATGTCTCAGCCGTTGGATATTCTTGTGTTTTACCAACAATATATCGTCCGCGAAACACTGAAGAGTACAGCCGTCCGGCATTTTCTTATTTAAGAGGGAATCAATCATAATATTCCACAAAATAGGTCCACACACACTGCCCTGAATACAACCTCTGGTAATATTCTTACTTGCGACGGAGTCGCCGTATGCGAGTTTCGCAGTTCTCCCGCGAAAATAATCCCTGAAGAGGGAGAAGAGATTTTCCTTAACCAATTTCGACTTTAAGGCGCACAATAATCCAGGCCACCAAAGAGAATCAAACGCTGCTTTAATGTCAAAAGAGACAACGAGTACTTGTTCCGTGTCTGCCAGTCTACCGGGTCTTTTAGCAGCTCTTATTTGGTCGACCAGGAATTTGATCGCATCGACTGTAGATTTGTGTTCAGAGAAACCAAATTGATTCGGGTGCAATTGTCTTCGTGTGTTTAGATCCCAGTTAAGTCTTTTTGTCATCAGCTTCTCTAATAGTTTTCCCATAACTGGTAACAGTCCAATAGGTCTGTAAGCCGAGAGATCAGAGTTGCTTTCTTTATTAGGTTTCGGTAAAATCTTCAGGACAGATTCCTTCCAGGGAGATGGAAAATGGCCAAGACCCAAATATTTGTTAAACAAGTTTGTCATCAGAGAAATATGTGACTCAACGAAACGGAGAATAATGTCCCCCGTAAGGCCATCACTACCATGCGCTTTCTTCCCATTAATCGCATTAACCGCTTCCAACACTTCGCCGTCGCAAAAGTCGCATTCTTCGCCACTAATGCCAAATGAAGTATTCTCAGATTGAGTGACCATCGCATTTTGAAGAAAAGTATTAGGAGAGCAATCATCTGAATAATAATGATTTATTAGCGCCGTGGCAGAAGCATCCGCACCAGTCGTATATATATTATTAATTTTAATCGTTGTCGGTGGTCTTGGTCTCGGATTGTCTTTCAGCATACGATACGCATTTAAAAAGACATCATCCTTTCCTTGAGATTTACTGTATTCCTTCCAATTTTCAAAGGCAATACTTCTGATCAGTTGAGCGTAGTTCTCTTTTAATACAATGTACCCATCGATAAGACGACTAGGATTTCTTGAGTTGGAGATGCGATGCTTTTCTTGAATCACTCTATGTTTAGATTGCTCCAGCTCACTAGTCCACCAGGGACAGAAGACCTTTTTATTATGATTTCTCAGCGGAATGGATGCATCGGCGGACAGAGTAATGATCTCGGTAATCTTAAAAACCAAATTATCAAGTCCCATTCGATCAGACACGTTAAGTAGAGAAGTGGGAGTTATATTTGAGGCTCGAAGTCTTTGATTGCATTAGTCCAGGAATTGGTCCCAATTGGCGCGCTCTGTTCGGTACTTATACGTTGTTTGCGACATCTGCGCCGGAAGCGACTCAATGCATATTTCAAATGTGATCGCATTATGATCAGAAGAAGGGGTGATATCCTGATTCACTTCTAATTCTGCATTTTTTCACTGATGTCTTCCGACGCGAAAGTTACGTCCGGATTTGTGTCCCTCCATTGACCCCACATATATCCTTCCCAAGTGGGGGTTGTGCCAATATTCATTACATCCAAACCATTTGCTGTCGCAAAGTTATATAGGCTAATACCATTGCGGTTCGAACTGCCATCGCTAGTCCATAAGGGATGTTTAGAATTGAAATCGCCACCAATTATAATTCTAATGCCGATAGCCACAGCTGCGGCCAACCGTCTATTCAATAATTCGCGCACATTATCAGTCCCCGGGGTTTATAGGCGGAAATTAAACGCCACATTTTGCCATCAAATCTCGTGTCGATAGTAGCCATATCAGAGTCACAAAACTGGGCCATAAGCGTTGGTATGATCCTCTCGTTAAATATTAAAATGGCCGCTCTTACTACACCATCCGTTTTATATTGGTAGGTTCGATAAGAACTCTTCTCAGAGAGGAGACCAGTGGAAACAACCGTAGGAGGTTCAGAAAGGAGAACTATGTCAAATTTATGCGACTGTTGGCCAGAAATTATTTCATCCATTGATTGTTTCATTTTACGCGCGTTTACTTGCAGGATCTTAATATGCATTAAGATCACTGTCAATGGTTCTCCTGACTCCATCCTTTCCTTAACAATCGGGCACTTCCTCGAAGTCGCCATATGATTTGTGGGAATGCATTGGTCAGAGGGCTTACGATTTCCCTCGCCATCCACATTATGCGAGTGGCAATTATAGCACTTATGACTGTCCTTCGCATCCTTCGCAGGGCAGCGCGCGTAACTATGGCCATCTGCGCAATAAAAACAAATATGTGTTTCATTCGGTTCGCGACACTTAGACATCGTATGACCAAAGCCGCAACACTTGTAACACTGCACGAAGGATGAAAAGCCTTCACAGTGGACTCATTGATACCCGACGATAGGCCTCCCGTTCCTCATCAGATTCATGAGAGCAGATCTCATTTCGTGGCTGACTTCAACCACATAATTCGATAGTGACTCTTTATGATGATTCTTCTTCATGAATCTGAAGATCAGATGGTCTTCAACTTTGCCGGCGCCGATAACACCTGCGACAGTTGGGTTACTCGCGACTAGTTCTGACACGAATTGGTCTGTAGGAGTCTCATCATGGGCGACCCCCTTAAAATACATGATTGGTCTACGCCTTCTACCCATCCTCACTTTATCTTTAAGTTCTGGAATGCGCTCGAAAACCAGTTTCATAGAAGATTCGCACACCGCCAAGTCATCGAAGTCGATTCTGAGTTCGCCATTGGGAATACGGGCCATATCATCAACGGCTGCCTTGAATTCCCGGGCCGGAAAATTTCTCTTAATTGCATTTTTGCATGAGTCCATGACTCATCAGGCGGGCTAATTATAAACGCGTGTTTATTCGGCTTTGCGGCACGAACTGGTGCTCTATCCAATTGGATTCGATGACTATTGGCAGAAGTGATATCTGCCCAAGAGTTCGCATTAGTCGCGCGCGGACGCGCACTTATCGCATCACGCGCATTTGGCTCAGACCGTCGCATGAAGTCTTCGCGAAGCAACTTCATTTCCCTTTTTATGAGATCAGTTAATTCTCTCCTCATTATGTCAAACTGTTTCTTGTTAATGCTGAAGAACTCGCCGAATGTCTCCAATTCTTTCCTGATACCATCAGTATAACTCTTCAGATCAGTCGCAGAAGTGCCAGCACTGTCTGCGCCTGTTGCGCCATTTGCAATGACCTCATCGATCGCATGCGAAAAGTCCATGACTTTATTTAGCATTCGTGTAACTGTTTCTTCTGTCGCGCGCGAAGCTTCAGATGCAGCTACGCTATTGGCATTTGGGAAACTCACCAAATGAGCGACTTCTTCATGAGGGTCTGAAGAGATCTCAATATTAGTCGTCATCACATTATTTATGCGTTGAGTCTGTGATTGCGGTTTTGACGTAAATCTGCCGCCGTGGCCACGGACTTGGCCTGGCCGTAGGCCACCTCTATTTGTGCTCGATGTCGAGGTATATCTCGTTCTCTCCTGTCTTTTGCGGAGTGTCGGCCGACTGGTCGTATTTGGCGTATTCGTCGCGCCATTCGCATTTGTCGCACCAGACCCGCCGGTCTTCAGTTGATTATTTGTTTTGGCCATTTTCTTCGCCTTCTCAGCGGCAAGAGATTTGCCGATTCGCGCCTGTTGAAAGGGGCTCAGTTGAAGGACGTTGTCCGAGTCGACATCAGCCGAGAGGTCTTCAGCGTCAATGAATTCCGAGTCGCTACAAAAAACCACGTTTGAAGAGGGAAAAGCCCTGACCGAAAAAGAGTAATCTCAATGAAATAAGTCAAATATTTGAAAAATTTTGATCACGAAATGGAGATATAATGTCCTAAGACTAAATAAAACTAAATTTAAACCTAAAATTTAACTAAAATAACAATTAAAATTGAACTAAATTGAGCTAAAAATTTTTCCAACTGCACACATCGAGGTACAAAGTACGTCCTATCTCTCTTTATGTTCAGATAATATTCACTCAAAATAATGTGCACAGTTTGTCTAATAAAATGATCTAGTTCAATTTGCGTTTTTCATTTAATTATTTCATTGCCTTCAATACATTTATAAAAATTAATTTATATGAAAGTTGTGCTCATAAATCACTCAGAGTTTTAAACAAACT
>JAQFZM010002695.1:0-12835 GCA_034695785.1 Galumna obvia | reverse complement strand
AAATCAAATCTTTTTCTATATACAGTGTACTTTCGATTTAACCAGATGCTTGGTGCGGAAAAATGATCTGGTTAAATCGAATTCTGGTTAATTCGAAATAATAAAAAAATTTGCTAAAAATGACAATTATTTTATTTAATAATAGAGAATAGGTAAAAGTTTGTAATTATGAGATGTTTTTAATTCTTAAATTGATTTTCAAATAATTTTTTCTCTAATTTGTTAACTAAACGATATATTTCTCATTGATTAATGAACTTATGAATTATATTTAAAGCTAACGTGACCATTCATGCTTGATTTGGTCTAGTTTAGCAGAGTCCTTGATATTGCATTTAAACCTCCAAAGAATGAACCCTCTAAACTTTAGAGTCTAAAGAGTGAAAACCTCAAAAGAATGAACATAATTTGTGTTCCAATTAAATAAAATACATTATAACTGAACCTCTGATGAGTGAAAACCTCTAATGAGTGAACAAATATTGTGGTCCCGACCTCTTCACTCTTTGGAGGTTTAACTGTAGTAATATTAGGGTATTAAGGTTTATTGGATTTCATAAAATGAAAATTTGATTTTATTGAAACATTCTTTAAATTTAAACTATAAAGAACTGTAAAGTATATAATGAGTAAAAACCATCTCTTAAGAAAAGGTTTGAGTTGATTCAAAATTAAAAGTTAGGTATAAGGTTTAATACTTGATTTGATCTGACTTATAAGTTTATAACTTGCCAAGTAGTAGGGGTTATGTTAGTTAAGGAATCTAAGGCTTCATTCAACCCGTTAACTTTATATTCTTCGAGAATAAATTTAATCAAAATCTTAATTTTATGCTTTACTACAATTGGAATACGAATTCTTGTTTTTTTTGGTTAACATTTTTAACTAAAAATTATAGTATATAGACAACAGTTCAAAATAAAATGTTATTTTTTAAAAAAGTTTTATTTTTAAATTTTAGAAATACTAAATCTGTTTAAATTGAATGCCTTTTATTACGTGTGGGCTCAAATTTTTCTGGTTATATCGAAATTCTGGTTAAATTGAATCTGGCTAAATTAAACTTGTTTATCGATAAGACTCCCAAAGGAGCTGCCGGTGCTTTTAAAATCACTTGGTTAAACCGAAATCTAGTTATATCGAGACTTGTTAAATCGAGCGTACACTGTATTGTTATTCTGATTGTTGTTATTGTCTTAGTTTTGGTGTTGCTGTAAATCTAAAGATAAAATCAGTAATATTAGGGTATTAAGGTTTTTTGGATTTCATAAAATGAAAATTTGATTTTATTGAAACATTCTTTAAATTTAAACTATAAAGAGTGTTATGTACGCTTTACACCACTATCTGTTGTACTCTCACTCTCGAACTTTCACTCATGCAATCATAAGTCTAACTTAACTAAATCCAACTAAAAATCCTGGGACCTATTTCATCATATTGTTTGGGTTGGAATCCCTGCCCTGCCATAAGCAAAATTTTGTAAACATAAAATTTTTAAAATTTATACATAAGAGTCATTAATATAAACAATTTTATTCAAGTCTAATTTTGATATGCTTTAAAATAAAGACGCTAGAGGGCTTCTAGTTTTAAGAAAATATTTTAACAAATCAATAATATATACATCTATTTCTACTAATTTAAGAATGCTGATTACGAATATGAAATTTAAAATTTTTCATCTAAAATATTTTTGATTTATCGTTAAACATGATGAAAAGATGTATAGAATTTTATAAAAAAAACATTTTAAAAATTTTTTTTTGGTAATTAAAATAAAACTTTTATTTAAAAATATTTAAAAGAAAAAATATAAAATTAGGAGATCAGTCACTTTGTTTTACGCTTTGTTTTACGGGGTTTAACACTCGAAAAAGAGTAAGCGTCTTTGAGGAGCAGTAAATTTATGGAAAATTGTTTTAAATCTAATTCGATAAAACCATTTATTTTAAAACTCTTTATAATATTTTACAAATAAATCATTTCTCAATTAAAGCACATTCCGTTTAAAACATGAGTAAAACTTAATTTAAATAACTAAAATCAATTTTTGAGTTCTTTAAACATAAAATCAAATGAACAACGCAGAGTGTAACTAAAAGAGTTACATCAACGCTGATAAGAGGATAAGAAAACTGTCTATTAAATGTCATTGTCTTTTATAAAATATGTTTATATGGCTTGTGTTGAGACATTTCAAAATGTTAAAGAAAAGTCAATATGAGATTTAATATTCTTTAGGCTTAGGATGAGTAAAAGGACTAGCTGCTCAGGCAGGCTCAGGTTAAGGCTCATCAGTCATATGCTAAGTTGCCCCTTCAGAACTCTTTCTAGGTTTTTCACCATTATTTATATTCTTTTAAAATTAATTTGATTGACAAGATTCACTAGATCAAATTTATATTTAAATGTTTGCTATTCTAAATATTTTTTGATAAAAATCGATATTATTCTTCGATAAATTCAGAAATACTAACGATATAGTATTTTTAGTTTCATATTCATAATAAACTTGATTAATTTAGTAGATATAGATTTATATTTTATTTATTTTTTTAAAATTTTTTCTTTAAATTTAAAGCCACCTAGCGTCTTTGTTTTAAAACATATCAAAATAAGACTTAGATAAAATTGTTTATATTAATGACTTTTATGTATAAATTTTAAAAATTTTATGTTTACATAATTTTGCTTATGACAGGGCAGGGATTCCAACCCCTATAATATGATGAAATAGGTCCCAGGATTTTTCAGTTGGATTTAGTTATTCTAGAATATTCTTAGTCCATCGCTCATTAGTGAATGTTAATTAGGTTATAAAATGAAAGCTTAAAAAATAACTTGTTAAAATAATAGAAGAAAATATTATTTCAATGCCTGAATAACTTTATCAAAGGAAAAATGATGACTAAAAATTAATATTTTATTTTTCTAATAATAAAATTAATGAAAAAATCATATGTAAACCATTTTCACGTTTAAATATTTGGGGAAAATTATTCAATCATTTAATCATCATTTCATTGACTAGAGTTCAAAGAAATCAAATCCATTGTAAATAATTTTTAACAAATTGTAAATATTATACAAACACTTAATAATATGTAAAAATATTGAATATCTTTAGGTATTAATTAAGGCGTTATAATAAGTGAAGAATAAATTATGTTATTCTTTTCTCAAATTTTTATTACATTGGAATTACTAAATGTCTTAAACTATACTTGTCTTAACCCGAAGGCTGATTAGCAAAAATGAGATTTTAATGTTAACAAACGATTACAATACAAACGACATTAATCTTTAGTTTTCTAATCCTATGATTTGTGATTAAAAGTAGTTTTTCCATTCTTTATAAATCAGAAGATAAGTAATAGACATTTGAACATTTAATTTATGGATGAAGTGAACAGAAATGCCATCTCAAGTCACAAATAATGTGTTCACAACAAACCAATCGATAACTAAGGCCTGCGATACGGCTTTACGTCAAGCGTTGCGAAGCGAGTGTTTTCTCTTTGCATTAGTTTTAGTATATTCGCCATTTTTTGTAGAAAATGTGTCTTTCAATTAATTTTCAGATGTAGTTGTCTTTTGGTAAGTCATTGATTAATTATTTTGTAAAAATATTTATTTAAAAATATAATCAATTTATAAATAATTAACTTTTAATATGAAATCAAGTTTGAGATTTGTCCCCTTAAATGACACTTCAGTGCAGAGCTTTAAATAATACACTAAAATAGACTCTATATTGAGAATAAGTGATTAAAAATTATATCTAAACTCATTTAAAGAAACATCTTTTGGATAATTTTTCATATGATTAGGAATGGGTGGATACAAATTTAGACTTGTAATCATTTAATAACTATGACTTTTTTAATTTAGATAAAATTCTAATAAAATGCGTATATCATATGTTATATAAAAAATTGCTTTAAATTAATAGTAAAACATTTTTTTTTCTTATTAGTTATAAAGTTCTATATAGTATAACTCAATTACATATTCATTGTAGTAAAAGCTAACTCATAAACGATTAAAATAAATAATTTTCTATAATTTGATATTTTGTCTGACATATGGCTAATAATTCCATTGTTTTCTTTTTTTTATAGGTTTGGAATAAATAAAATTTTCAAAAATTGACAAAAAATACATTAAAAACTACTATCAAATATGTGGCGCATTTTCGTGACTTTAAGCGCTTTAATTAGCGTTTCTCGCTCTCAATCTTCGGGACAAATCAATCTTTTGACCGATTCATTACTTCAACAGTTTATGACTCGTTTAGATAATAATCCAAATATCGATGAAATAGCTTTCGATTCACTTCAAGTGAGTTTCAATTTCTATAAATTCAATATTTAGTCTGAAATTTGATTTTTATTGCACAGAATAAGAACCCAATCCGTGTGGCGAAATCACCCGACTATGAAATACATCCCTTTAGATTTCAAACGAGAGACGATATACTCCTACCTCACGAACCATCGCCCAGAAAAGAGTACCTGGAACATTCCTCTCTTTGGGGACACCAATATATGCAGGGCGGGGCCGGAGAAGGCAGTCAGAGACTCAAACCAGATGGTAGTGTTAGGAATGTTCAGGTCATTAAAACAGATGCAGTTTTGCCCGCATATTGTAATCCGCCGAATCCCTGTCCGATAGGATATAGCGGTCGGTATTATTTCAAATTATGTTTTTAATATCATTTCTCTTATATCGTATATCAGCCGAAGACGGATGTATTGAAGAGTTTGAAAATACGGCCGCTTTTAGTAGAGAATATCAGTCCTCTCAGGAATGTATGTGCGATACCGAACATATGTTTGATTGTCCCGGAAATACAGATGAAAATGAATTGGAAACATTAGCAAGATCAATCCAGAACGAGGGACTTATGGATCAAACTTTGGACAAATTAGTTGATAATATGAGAGTTGATTCGAGTGAACACAAAGTCGTCGCCAAAAAATTTTTCACAAAACAGGTTTGAATTTATTTTGTTTTCATTAATTACTTTTCATTCATTCAAATTCATAAATGAATTAAAGAGTGAATAAAAGTTACATTTTTCAGACTCATAACCACTATTTAAAACAGGTTTCAAAGAAAGCGAAAGCTTATGGCTCTAAAACCAAACCAATTGTGAGTAATATCTTTATAATTAGTCAGTAATAAACTAAACAATTAACTATTATTAACAGGACAAATATCCATTTTTATCCGGTGAAAAACTGCCTGTAGTGGCGAAGAAAGCCCCACACTTAGCCAAGGGCATTTAAGAATTTTATTTAACTTTTGATTCAATTTTTTTCATTTATTTGTTTTGAGTTCAATATTTTATATTCTTTTAGTTGAACGACATTTTGTCCATAATTTTAGAATTCAATGAGTTTAGTCTCGTTATTATTAGAGTATTCCCTTAATCACACTTTCAATTGTATTAAAGGTTTTAAATTTGTTAAAACAATTTAGCATTATTTCAAAAGTATGATCTTTCTCAAATTAATGTTAATCTGCTTTCAATTATTATTCAATTCTATGCTATTATTTATAATATACTGTATTTACAAAATTATCATTAGATTGCATGAAATGGTTTGAAATTCAAACTTTGAATGTTTAAAACATGTATTAGAAATGTATTCGCCTTAATATTAGTAATTATTAGAATTTAATCAGTAATTAATTAATTTATTTAATCAGATATAAATTTTATTTGTGATTTAATAACAGATAATAAATATTAGTTTCAATTTTAATGCAATTAAAGAGAATATAAGAGAAATATGTGTTAAATTTAATATTAAATTTAGCATGTTAGTTAATTTTAAATGAATTTGTAAAAAGAAGGCATAAAATTGTTTTAAATTAATTTAATAACTTATATAAACGTTGTGTGAGATATAAATGTTTACTAAATTTATAAAAACAATTATAAATATATTAACCGATGATTTTGTCAAATATATTAAATTAATTACTGTTTAAAATATTCGTAAAATTGTTCTAAGAAAATATTTGATAGATCATTTTATTAAATATTAAAAATAGATTAGAAGACTTAACAAAAGATGATATAAAAGTCAACGATTTAATTAATTTAAATTATGTTTAATTGTATTAAATGTTTGATATTTAAAATTTTTATAAGCATTGAATGTATGAAAAAGAGTATGACTTAAATCGACAAAAAGTTCAGAATCGGGTTTGGGATTACCGTGCAATGTTTGGAAAATTGCCACTATTTAAAGTAACATAAATTTGTTCTAATTTTTATCCAAATATTCATATTTTGTCTGAAAATTAAAATTATATGTTGTATAACAATTAAATGTAACATGCAATTTTTGTCATAATGTAACGAACTCAAATATTAGCAAATTGTTCTTGCTCATTATTGAGATCAAACATTTAGAGTTGCTAGGGTTTTAATTTTGAGTTCATTACAATGTGTTAGAAAAATTAGCAAGTAATTTTGATTGTTTAACATTTAAATAATATAAACATTGATATATAAATGAATATCTGATTGAAAAGATGAGTGATCTAGTCACTATTATAAATATATTTGTTGTACTAATTAAACGCTGAGAAAATTAATAAATTAATTTTATGAGTAGTAATAAGTGTTTAAATAATGGATTAATTCCTTTAATGAAAATTTAAAGATTAGTTCTAAAAAGTTTTCACTATTTGTTTAACTAATTATATTATAACTAATTATATTATTAACTAATATAATATAACTAATTAGTTGTTTAATCTATTATTAATTTAAATAAATGGTTTAAATATAAGAATTTTATTTCTACCAAAAAAAAAGTTATTTCTTCTTCAAAAATATTATTTTAGTGAACAATAATATTTACTTTTTAATTTTATAAATAAATAATTATTACTTTTATTACTTTAGTAATGATTACATTAATTATTGATTACAAAGTTTTGTCAAAATTAAGTTCAATAAAATTAATAATAAAAATTTCCTTAAATTTTAATTCATAAATATTCTGAAATAATTTGAAAAACTGATCCGAGAATTGAAATCATTCACTATAATTATGAAATGATAGTGAAGTGATAGTGAAATGACTTCAATTCTCGGATTATTATTTTAGAAGATCTGTACAATTAATTTGAGAGTTTTTCTGTTTATGTTATCATTAGTTAAATATTCAATTTGGAAAAAATCACAGATTTGTCATATTTTAAATATTTACTCTTAAACAGCGCTTCACTAGTAGTGCATTTAGTGCGTAATCTATGAGAACCCTATGAACCCTAAAATTGGTTAATAAATGAATATGGTCGGTTCATACAGTAAGTGTAATAAAATGTTCAACTCCCTATGTACTACAAGTGAAGCACTGCTCTTAAATACTATTACCATGATAGTTTAAAAAATAAACCCTTTAATAATAATTTATATATAGAATATTTCACCTTTACTACAGGGTTATGCGAAAAGTCTCCGGTCTATATTGTAGCGAAATGGCGCATTTGAGGGCTTTAAATTGAAGGATGACAGTTTAAATTAAATTAAAAATAAACTTATTTTGAGCAAATAAAAATAAAATATAAATGTTGAGGAATGAGTTCCTAGCATTTTTAAAAAAATTTCCATGACAAACCTGCAATATTGAAACTTTCATATTTCAAAAAAAATTCATAGATATCTTATTATTATATTTATTAAATTATAATACATTTTTAAGAAAATTATTGAATATTTAAGAAATATAATTATTATTTTTAATTTAATTTAAACTGTCTTGCTTCAATTAAAAGCCCTCAAATGCACCATTTCGCTACAATATTGACCGGAAACTTTTCGCATAACCCGGTACTTACTGCATAAGCCGACCATGTTCATTCATTAACCATGTTTAGGGTTCATAAGGTTAACATAGATTACGCACTAAATGCTTCAAAAAGTGCATTCAAAGTGAATCCCTGGTCTATCTCTAATTTTAATTCTTAAAATTTCTGATATCTAATTTAATATTATCTAGTAAAATTAATATACAATATGTAATTGCTAATAAGAGACAGTTTATATATCTTGGTACATTTAATATAATTAATTTCTTATAGGTTTTATTTAGAAATATTCAGTACTCTTTAAATTAGATTTTATATTAGAAATAATATTATTGTATTCTTGGTTGGAATTGTCTTATTGTTTTGCTAACTTATTCATTAAAGCCTTGATATTTTCTTGAAATTATCCATTTAAAATGACAAAATTCTCTCTGTTTAATACCACTAAAGGCCATCCCTGGAGTGATTAATAGAACACATGCGTTGTGTATATAATCATTAAATTTATTAAACCTATTGAATAACAAAATAAAAATTTCTCTGAAAATAGTATTGAATTTTATTTGTGTTATTTCGACGAAAGAAAAAATTATTTTTAACACTAAAAGAAATAAAAGGAAATCTGTTTTCATAAATGAGTTTATATAATATAGTATTGACTCAAATGAAAAAATATTAAGAAATAAATACAACGTTTTCTTAGAATTGAAAGTTAGGCTCTTCTTTTCAGAGAGATTTTCATATTAAAGATGTGATAATTTTTTTCTTAATTTTTTTATTTAAATTTTGATTAAAATTTCTATGAAATATAGATATTTACTTACACTCAAGCCTAGAGCTTAATGCCAAGGGTTTATAATTTAATACAAGATATATTCGACTCTTCTATTATATCTAGTATCTCTTTGACTTTATTATAAGTGTGGTAATTTTTCAGAAAAGGCAATAATGACTTTAACCTATTTTTCAATAACAATAGCCTTTTATGAGTAGACAGTGAAGAATTGCCCACTTTTTATGTGTTAATCCATTTTATCAATTGATTATTTTTTTTCTCACCAAAACTATTATCAGAGAAAAATGTACTTGTTTATAAACTTTTATATTGCCAAGGTAGTCATCATAAATCAATTGATTTATTTTAATAATTATCTTGGATCAACTGTGATTCATATTTGTCTAGATTTAATTTAATGGAATTGACAGAATAAATTATTAAATGATGACCTAGTACCTACAAATCCCTTGTTTGCAAAGCCATTCCATCAGATGTAGTTATGTTATGAACGTATTTCTGGTTAAACACAAATGTATATACTTTTGATAAATACATTATTTGTTTTTCGACTGAAAATCTATTGCTTTTGAGATAAAACTAAAGAGAAATATAAAACTCTATTCCTTTTATTCAATAGAAAAATGTTGTGATTATAAAACATCCAAAACTCAGAATATCAACAGTTTTGTGTTTTATGATAAGTTGACTTTTTAAGAGCATTAATCACCATGGTTGTTACTGTATTTTTCATATTACACCAAGATTTTTATCCTGATAAATATATTGAGGTCATATTTTTATTGGTTAAAGGGATCTGAAATGAAAATAAGAGGTTAAAACCCTCAGAGTGTCATTTCTTCAGTAATTTTTCATTTATTTTAATCAATCAACCATGGTTAAAAGGGAGAGGGAGAGAGAGAGAGAATTATTGACTCAAAGGAATACAATTACAGAATATTCTGTATTTGAGTAGAGTTTGTCTTTATGCTGTTCTTTCTTTTTATCTACTGAAAGACCAAAACTCACACAAACAAACTATGAGTTTATTGAAAGCCTAGAGTAATATACGGCTGTCCGACGAAGAAAAACAGCTCTAATTATAAAAGATTAGGCATTTTATTGATTGAAGTGAAAAACTTTTAGATGAAAGGCAGTACTCCAACACTGACTTCTCTAGTGTTAAGTTTAAAGTATAGAAGACTCTTATTCCGTATCCGATGAAATACATATAGAATAAAACAGAGAATAACGTAGAGAATAAACCGATCCGTCTTTTTTATAAACACTTTTTTTGTGCTTCAATTGATTCCCAATTTTTTTCTGTCTTTCCCTCAGATTTTGTTTTTCGTATTATTGTATTCAAGACGTCATTTGAAAGTCAACGAAAAGATTTTATTAGGTTTTTATCGATTGCTTTCAAATGAAATATAAATAAGAAAATTGTAATAAAATTTTGAAACTTTAAAAAAAATGAGAAATAAAAACAAAATAAACTTAAAAATGAAATTTTGAAGTCGCATCACTTGATTTCATTTTAGCTAGTTTGTATTTTCTACCAAGTTCATTTAAAAAATCATACTCTTTAATAATTATATATTTGCTCTTTGCCTATATATTGTATCATGTTAAATTTCTATTACAACCCTTTTCTATTCTAACAAACGCCACTACAAATGTAAAAAATGGCAAACTGTTAGCCTATAAATAAAACAAACGGAACTACAAATATAACAAACAGCGAATGGATTACTATATATTAATCGAAAAAAAGTAAATAATATAATACAGTATAAGAGTATAACATTATAGACATTAAATAATCCTCAAATTTTGGTCACGTGTGTGACGGCCAAACGGTAAATAATCAATGCTGTAATACTGCTTATGAAATGTTCTATTCATCGAAACGAACAAATTGCTAATTGACCACTTTTCTGTCCGACCAATAGTTCTCGGAAATTTGACCTCGGGAGTCACACTATTTCTTATAGTGTTTGTTATATTTGTAGTTGCGTTTGTTTTATTTGTAGGCTAACAGTTTGCCGTTTTTTACATTTGTAGTGGCGTTTGTTAGAATATAAAAGGGTTGTATAAACCAATGTATGTAAGTGCACCTAAAATTTAAACAAAGTGAATGATAACAATTTTAAGTTCGATTTTTCAAGATTATATCTTGGTATATTTTTAAATTTAAGCGTATAGTTTTAAATTGCAAGATTAATAATATTATTAAATTAGATTCTATTATTTTAAAAATAATTGTATAATAATTATAAAATTTAATTTTAAAATTATAAATAATCTAGCAAGATTATCTATAAATAAGATTAATATGAATCGTTATTAATGATAGATCCCTCTTTTTATCTTGTTCAACTAATTTTAAATAGAAGTTAATTTTCTTATTATTTTCTTAAACCTTTTCAGTAATATACCATGTTCATAATAAATTAAAGAATTATTACAAAGAAATTCATTGTTTTATTTAAAAGTTATTTTTAAAATACTTTAAGACATTCAAATGGCGGTAATTAATTAATCTAGTTCTAATTTTAAAAGAATTGCAATAAAATGGCGTTTAAATGTATTTTGAGAATTGTCTTCAATTTTTTAAATTTTTATTGTATTTAAAATATCTAATCCAAGCGAAAAATTGATTGATCATGGTAGATTCTATTTAAATTCTGATGGAAATAATATCTCCAACCAATGTCTAGTATTTAAATTTTGAACCGAAGAGAAAATTTCAACAAGAAAGATTTATATCAAGATTAAATTGTTTACTAATTAAACTATGATACAAGTTGTACTTGGTTAAAAAATTGAAATCAAAGAAAACACTTAATTTAATTAAGAGTTATTCATAATATGAATTGACTCTTGTTTTGCAGAGGCCTCTGGCTATCTATTCGTTTGTTACCATCAAAATTGAATAATCAGAGCAATACTCGAGAACTCTTTATATCTCATCGTATCTGATGTTTAAGTCTTCTTAAGACAACTGTTTTCTTAACTCATTCTTCTGTTCTCTTTGTTTTCAGTCTTTTAAATCCAAGACTTGTTTAGTACTTTAATACAACTTTCCTTTTCGCTCAGCATTTGATGTTTCACTCTTAACGTCTGAGCACTTCATTCATTGAATTCTTAGAGGAAGTGCTCATAAGATAACTGGGAATAGACAAGAATGAGAGAATAGACCAAGAATTGACTTCTAATTAAACTCTATTTAATTAAAAGTCTTATTCATTACAGTATAATTCTTATTATCAAGTTCAATTTTTATTTGAATTCTTTTTTCTTTGATTAAGTTTCTTTGAGAATTAAGGCCACCTTGGTAATATCATAACGAAACTGAATACAATAGCATTTTCAAGTATTTTCTTCCGTATATTATAAACAAAAGCAAAGATTAGTATAAGAAATAGTCTGATCCCACACTTTCCCTAAACTGAATGTTCCGATTGAAAAAACAGTCTTTTGTTCAAAATAATCAGTTTTTAGAGAAAATGGTTTTAGAAAAAGAAAAAAATCTTATTTTTGATTAAATTATCAAAACATGGATTTGTTTTTAAGTTTATTTCAAATTTCTATTCTTTTGAAAATAACTAAAGAATAGAATTTATTTTGAAAATGTTTTGCTTATAAATTGAAACTCTTTTGAATCATCGCTGGTTTATTTGAAAATCTTTATTTCACCATGCTATAATGTATTGGTGATACTATAATGCTATAAAACTAAACGACAATTTTAATATTCTTTAGATTCAGAGAATACTTCAAAATAATTGTATTTTCAATTGTTTTCAAAAATGAAAATACATTTCAGTGAATATATTCTAGCAACTTTTTAAATATGCATTACTAAAATCTAGATATATCTAAATATTTTAATAAAAGAACGATATTTGACACACTCTTGAGATTATGTTTCCGACAATTTTTAATAATTTAAAATTTTATTTATTTTCTTATTTATAAGTTAGCATTGGAAAAAATCACCGTTTTGTCACCTATTCAATATTTAACCTAAAATACTATTACTACTAACAGGAGAAATATATATTGAAAATTAAAGATTAAATCTCTAAAACAGAACGTGCTAAAATTGACAATAAATAATGAATAATAATTCAGTTAATTTGTATTAAAGTTCACTATTTTAGGGATTATTTTATGAAAGCGTTAGTCATTGAAACATATTTTTAAATCATTCATAAATAT
>JAQFZM010002694.1:0-12835 GCA_034695785.1 Galumna obvia | reverse complement strand
TTTGCATAGAAATATTTGAGAGAAACAATAATTTAATTATCATTTATATTAATGAATAAACTTCTTAATGAAAAAAAATATTGTTTCAAATATATGCTTATAAAAGATATAGGGTTTATAAAATATTTGAGAATTTAGTTAATAAAATATTACTTAAAAATTAAATAAAATATTATTAATAGACAGATAATCTTAAACAAATTTATTAAAGAACGGGAATAAAATTCAAATTATTTTTATATTTTAAATTTAAATAGATAATTTAATTTGTACTATTTTTAAAAGAAGATTTTGTTTAATTGAATTAAATTTTAAAAATTTATTATAAAAATTGTTTGTTTATATAATGTGAGTTTATATTAATAAACTGGTTATTTATTAATATAAACAGTTTTATGCATTGATAATTTTTAAAAGAATTAAATTTATAAAGTTTATCAAACGCGCAAATAATTTTGCGGAACTATAACATAAAAGTTTATAATTGAAACTTATGTTTATAAATAAAGTAAATATTTTCTAATTACTGAGGCATAAAAAATTTAATTTATTTAATGATATTTTGTCCAATTATTTATTTAAGTGATAATTATCCTTGATATAAATTTAAGGAAATTGAGGTTTTTAAAATATATAAATTCATTGAATTTAAATTTGACTTAAGAGGAAATTTATGCCGATTTCCAAAAGGCTCTTAAAATGTAAAACTAAAGATATATATTTCGAGTTTTTAAAAGTTTGTAAACTTTTATGAAAATAAATGGAATCAATTAATGTAAAGAAAGTATTGCCGAAAGGCGTTTGTCTTAAATCATTAGACAATCATTTGTATAGAATTGGTTTGTCTTTCAATCATTACACTAACGATGAAACAAAGAAGAGTCGAAAATTCAAAAACAAACCAATAATTATAAGTTTAGTATTTGTAATACAAATCATCAAAAGTGTAATTAATCTAATATTCACTGAAAGAATACTTTTCTTATATAACGGAGACTTCGCGCGAATTCTTGGCGTCAGATTTCATTTCAATATTGTAGTAATAATATTCTCAATAACTAACCTTGCTTCTCAGTATATATGGTATTCGAATTATTCTGCAAGAATTGAACCAACATTTCTCAGACCATTTCAGATGATGTCGGGTCAGATTTCACCAAAACAACTCGGAATAGATGATGAAAAAGTAGTGGTAAAACTCCTCAGAAGGATCAAGTTTCTTTTCAAAATTAGTGAACTTAATGGCAACATTGTAATACCTTTATTTGCAATTATAATTACCCTGGGCGTATGTTTGCCTGAGGTATCTTTACTGAAGAGTTTAATGTATGGCATACCTAATGGTTTATTCTTTGCCCTATTTGTACACTATGGAGTTTTGTTTGAATTGCATCAGGGCTTTTATTTTTATATCACATGTGTTTATCTCCGGAACAAATTAGTCCGAATGAATCACTCCTTAAAGAATTCGAGTTTGAATTCACTAAAAAAACATTTTCTTTCAATGGATTCACTCTATTGTGAAATCAATGAATACAATGAAAAGTTTTGGTCAAAATATTTATTTCAGTTTTGGTTATTCAAGGGTGCATTTGTTGTGACCGTACTATATATGGTTCTCTTTAAGGCAATGATAATCATATATAAGTTTATTTTTATTTACGTTTTTATGGTTTTTCTTATATTCTTTCTGTTTGTTATACTAAACGCCTCTTCAGTCAATTCAGAGGCGAAGAAATCATTTAAAATATTGAATTCAATTTATATCTCCTATTATTTGAATAAAACATTTTATTTTAGAAAAAAAGAATTTTTAAATTTAAAATTAAAAAATTTTGTTATACTGAAAACAAATGACAAACTATAAAACAAAAACAATTTTTCAGACTTAGCCTTTGATTAGTCTTGAAAACAGGTATATATTGCTATAATATAAGTCAAGTTATTAAATATTTTTGAATAATTTTCAGAAAGATATTGAAGGGAATCGATAGTATAGGAATCCTTATGTTTTAATTTCTTGACAAATGTCGAAAAATTAATTAATATATTGTAATTAATATAATTAATATATTATATAATCAATATTTGGAATAGTGTTCAACATAGGTAATCCAAGTGCCCCAATTAATGCAAACCAGCTCTGCTTGTAGAGTTATGTCAGAAAACATCAATTTGAACACATCTCTTTTATCATTTGTCTAACAATGATTTGCTTTATATTACTAACCGATTGATTAACATTTGTATATATTTTGAAATTCATCAAAAAATACTTCATGAATAAGGTGTTCAGCAAAGGTTATATTCATTATTTTCGTGTATGTGTGACACAGAGTATTGCCTGCTTTTTCATATTAGCCGATGAATCATTTAAAAGAAATAAGACCAAGTTAAATTTTTTTCATTTCGATTATAAGAGTGAAAGTGCAGAGTTCACTGATTGAACGATTACATTACCTTTTGTGTTATCAATAAATTCATTATAAAATCTGTGTTGAGGATTCGACCATAACATTCGCTACTCTACTCTTAAATAAATCTTTTGTCTCATCAATTGATATTCATATAAATTGATTCTCAAGTTTTTTGTTAATAATAGTAAGACAGTTTTTTTTACAATTCTTTGATGTTATTTCTTCACATAGTCGGAGGTGAATCCAGAGAAAAGTCAGTATATTTAATATATGGTTTGAACTCTTCATTCAATAATTAATTGAAAGATATATTTAGAGATATTAATAGTTTTCACAAATCTATAGTAAATGAATTTTCATTTTTATCAAACAAATTCAATATTGTTTTCTGATTTCCATCAAAACTCTACATTGACTTAATATGAATGTTAGTAATAATATGTTGTCATAGTTTACAACTTTGTTCACAATTTAAAATTAATCCACCTTTCCTACAAAACAAGTAATCAATCTTTGTTTTGAAATCAACTTCCATAGTAAATACATTACCGAACTCTTTTACAAAATGTTTGAGTTTTTTTAATGGTTTTTAGCAGTTTAAGAAATTTTATATATTTTATAAACATAAAGCTTTTGTTTTCAATAAATTCTTCCAAAACTCTATTTGTTATTGGTTCATCTATTTGATAGAAACCGAATGCTATTTTAGGATCTCTCTCTCTCTCTCTCTCTCTCTTTCTTGAGACCAACCATTTTATTCGTAACTGGATTTTTATTCAGTAATTTCATAATTTCCTATTTAACTTCTGCATTTTAATCAGTATCGTATAAGCAACTAATTTTTACCCTTTACTAATTAAAATCAAAATTTTTTATATATATAATTTTTGACAGATTTTATGAATATTGTGTATATGTTGAGATTTTAGTTAAAAATTATTTTATTATAATTATTACAATAATAACTAATATTTGATCAAAAAGTTTATTATTATTTTCTGCTAATAAAAGTGAAATATATTATTATTAAAATTATTATAAGCAAATTATACATTATATATTTCAACTAATTAAATAGCAAAGTTATTTAATTATGGTCAAATTAGTATATCTACGGTTACATCGCCGTCCAACGCCCTCAATAACCTCACAAACACCATAAAAGTTATGGCCATCACAACAAGGTTCATCACGAGTACAGGTTTTTCCAGGTAGTATGCAAGCTTAAAATTATATAAAGTTTAAAATTATACTTAATATAATTAATCTCTAACTTGATATAACGCATTTATTTTCTCTGTGACCACAAAATAAATATTCACCCAAATTTGTGCGATCTTTACAACAATCATCATATTTAAAATTGCATGGATCATTAAAAAGTAGACACGCTATAAAAAATTATTTAAACCATTAAATTTAATAAGTTTTGATAGGATAAATTTTTTTTTAAAATTTAAATTTATATTATACATAATATTTTATATAAATACAAAAAGTATTTGTAGGAGATTAGATATTAAACCAGTTAAACTAGATGAAACCTCTTCAAAAATTCAAATCTTATCTCCTACAAGTTTGCCAAATCAAGTTCATTTATTTTTATTTTTATTTGGGTGAATTAAATGACAGAGTGACATTTTTCAAATATTTATATAACTCCAGGAATTATAAATTCTTATAATATATATTTTCCTAACACCCTTTCTATCTACACAAAAATATATATATATTTTAATTAAAAAATAAAAATTTAAATTTATTTTTAAGTTTAAATTGGCCGCTAAACAATATTCTTGCAAAGCTTTCAAAAAATTTTTTTAAAATTTTTGAATGTTATGAAATTATATGAATTCGTTAGAAAATTTAACAGTGATCTCGAAAAGGTATATTTCGTAAATCTAATTATGCCAATTTGTGAAGTAAATTATTTTAAAATTATTAAAGTATATAAACACCAGTTTTGAGGCCAAACCTATGATTAATATATTTACAGACATTTAATTGAATAATTAATTGTTAAAATAATTTGAGCATTTTATTCCTATTAATTCCTAAATATTTATATAGTTGAGTTTCAATGTAGAAATATTTGATAATATACTAGAAATAAGTAAAAAATATTAAAATTATCCAGCTTATTTTTTTAATAATTTGATATTATTCATGCAGAGTCATATTTCAAAGGGGTTATAAGTTATGAATTTAATTTTACTATTTTAATAAACTAGATTAAAATTAAGCCGACACTTGTTTTTTTTGTATATATTCCTCTTTATTTAGACAAAATTAGCTTGTTAAATTCAAAATTTTATAAATTCAAATTAATCTTGTCAAAATGTTTCTTAACCAATTTTGATTAAACAAGATGTTTTTAGTGCAGGATTAAATAATGTATTAATGTACCGAGATTCATTAAAAAGTCTCAACTAAATTAAAAATTATTGGCTATAAATTAAGTTACTTTATATTAAAATGCATTTGAAAAATACATATAAAAACAAAATTTTTAACTTTCCTTTTATATAGAAAATTAATTTATGGCCAAAAACTTTTGTATAGGTTGAGACTTTTAAATAAAGTTCGGTAAATAAATTAAGTATTTTATTTAGCACTAAGAACATCTTGCTTTGTCCAAATAAATTAAGATACTTTTGAATAGGATCAATTCGAATTTTTAAAATTTTGAACTTTACAAGCTAATTTTACCTAAATAAATAGGAATATTGAAACCCAAAAAAACACTTTCCGGCTTAATTTTGATCTAGTTTATTAAAATATTAAAATTACATTCATAACTTATAAACCCTTTGAAATATGGCTTAAAATGCATAATCTTAAATTACTAGAAAAATAACGCAGATAATTCAAATATATTTCATTTTTACAAAATATCTGCAAAACTATAGTTGGGGTTTAAAAAATAATTTAAATATCTTAAAAATTAAAGAAAATACAAGATAAAAACACCCGGCACGTAAGAAGGCCATCACTGCATGATGTTATTATGATAAACTTCTGGTAAAGTATAGTTTTAAATATTGTAAACTGAATTGATTTAGCATATTTAGTTCATTGTGCTACAATTCTACAAAAACTTTCATTTAATATTTAAGTTTAATAGGAAGTTGATAAAGTTGATCCTCTGATATTATAAAATTACTAATATCAAGATTCATCTTGGTTATTCATCTTGGTTAATAGTATATAAATATAAAAAAATTTGTGCCAATGGCCAATCCTTCACCTGAATATCGGGTCTTAAAGTTTGATTGTATTCAAAGTAATTGTGAATAAAAATTGAATTAATTGAGTAAACTTTAAACTATGAATAAAGTGAGTAAATTTGCGCTATTCAAACAAGCTTATATTTTCACCTTGTTATTTATTTCTAATGGATAATCTTACTCTTATTACTCATGATTTTAGAGGAACAACTTTATTAAATTCCTTTTTAGTACATTTTAAACGTTTCTTACATTTAATTTGACAAACTTTTTCCATAATGATTTTCTTGGTATTTTTCTTGGTATTAGAACGCTTAAGAGTAACATTCTCACAACGGTAAGGCTCACAACATAATTGACCATCATTGCAAGATTTACCTTGTTTAATGCAACCTGTTATAATAATTAAATTTTAATTTTAATTAAGATGTTGGTTATCAAAATAAAAATTTATTACAATATTAAATTATTATTTTATTATCATTGCCTAATACTTATTATAATTACTAATGTGATATTCTAATAATGATAATATAAATTTTTAAATATTTTAGAAAACTTTGATCTTGGATAAAAAGCTTATTAATTTTGCATTACTATCGATAAATTGAGTTAAAACTTTGATAAATATACTAGTATAACAAGATTTGAAGGCAAAGCCATTTTCACTACATTTACGAGATTTTATCAGTGAGTGGGTGGACCAGTAGACTGGGTAATAGGAACGGTAGACAGAGTGTGAGGGTATGTAGACTGGGTAAGAGGGCTGGTAGAATGGGTGAGAGGGTCAGTGGTCTGGGTGAAAGAGCTTGTATATTGAGTAAGAAGGACTGTGGACTGAGTTAGTAGGCTTGTAGAGAGGTTGGGTGGTAAGTAGACTTGGTGAATATGTTGGTGGCCTGGGTGAGAAAGCCGGTAGACTGAGTAAGAGAGTTTGTAGACTGGGTGAGAAAGCAAGTAGAGAGTGAGGGTAAGCCGATAGACTAAGTGAGAGGGTCGATGGCCTGGGTGAAAGAGCTGGTAGACTGAATAAGGCGGCTTGTTGACTGAGTGGGAAGATCTGTAGAGAGGGTGGGTGGGTAGATAGACTTGGTGAATGGGTCGGTGACCTGGGTGAGAAAGCTGTTAGATTAAGTGAGAGGGTTGTTAAATGGGTGATAGGGCTGGTAGATTGGATGAGAAAGCAAGAAGAGTGTGTGTTTGGGCCATTAGACTGGGTGAGAAAGCCAGTAGAGAGTGAGTGTGGGCAGATAGACTGAGTGAGAGGGTCGGTGGCCTAGGTGAAAGAGCTGTTAGACTGGTTGGGTGGGTGCAAAACGATTACATATACTACACTTACTATGTAAATGTAGTGAAAAAAGAAAAATATTTAAAAATTAGTTGATACCTGTTTTATTATTTCACAATATTCCACATTTTAACAGAATATATTAGATTGTAAACTTAAAATTTTTAAAAAATCAATTTTATTTTGCTTAAATGTTTTATAAAGGGCAAGATGAAATATTTTATTTTTTAATTAGTTTTATTTAAAAGTTTTATTGGTTATAAAGTAAATTCCTATATAAAAAAAATTTGAAAAATAATATAATGTGTATTTTTTATTGAATTCATGTATATTGCAATATAATTAATGGTCACTAACTTTGGTATCCGTAAAGAATTTTCAATGAAACTCGGTAGAGTGATAGAAAATTTTAACTAGCTCTAAATTTATCTTGTTTAATCTAAATAAGTTAAGTGACCTCTGAACAAGATTAATTCGAATTTTAAAAAAATTTAACTATGCAAGCTCATTTTATCAAAATTAATTGGATTGTTGAGAAACAAAAAAAACAAGAATCGGTTTAATTTTTATCTAGTTTACAAAAATCATTAAAATAATTTTTTCTTTTATAATTTTTGAAATAATGAATAAGGTACAAAACATCAATTTCTAAGAAAATTATACTTGGTAAAATTTTAAAAATATTTGTATAAAAAATTAAAGAAAAACCATAGTTGGGGTTTAAAAAGAATTTTATTCGCCTGATTATATTACAGGAGATACAAGGACAAAATGAGCCTAGTTTAAAATTCACTAAATGTATTTGAATGTTGTTGAGACTTTTAAATAAAACCAGATTATTAGATACAGTCCATGACCTTTTTTGAGGAATTTTATATAATTCTAAATTTATAAATATTTTAATTAAACTTTAATATTCATATATTTTACTTTATTTATAGATTTTCAGAATATATAGGAAATTTATATCTTATTTTACTTACTTTTTCGTTCACATTTATTAGTTTTTCTTCCGCATTGGAGATAAGGATAACAACATTTATCTTCTATTGAAGAATCGCATTCATAACCTTCCTTAAGGCATTCTATAATTTGAAGTTAAAAATCAAAATAATTTAAATAATATTTAATAGATTAAAATAGTTAGATATTATCATAAATTTTATATGAACTTAATAGGTAATTTTATTTGGTTTTCATTTTATTAAAATATTTATAAATAAAAATTTATCAGTTTATAAAACGATTTCAAATATTTATCAAATAAAAGGATGTAGGCCAAATAAATCCAATACTTAAAATTATGTAGAAAAAATGTCAAATTCAAGAAAATCTCGACATTTTATTTAAATGATGTAAATTATATTTTGAGCAAAGTTTAATTGATCTATTATGAGTAAACAATACTTGATAATAATCAAAATAAAATTAAAACTTAAATTAATTTATATATTGAATAATTTTGAGAAAAAAAGCATATTTTATTTTTTTTATGAAGATATTAAGTAATTTCAGTAATAAATGGAACACAGTCAAACTAAAATATGAGTTACCTGTTTCAAAAAATATAACTATTAGCATTCCGTTTAAATTATATTTTTATTCTAAATAAAACCTTTCAATTATAATTTTGAGACATTTCTTTTTAAAGTCTATGATTGTATTAATAAAATTGGTAATACCTTTAACTGAATATTTTTTAAATAAACTAAATTCACTTTGGCATTTACCACCAATTCCCTTTTCAGAAAGAACACAATATGATCCTACACAGCAATCCGCCCTATTTGCATTACAAGGTTGTCCGATTGGTATGCAATCTGTATTAATAAAATTTTAAAAATTTCATAAATGTTTATGATAAAAATACACATATATATTTATTTATTATAAAAAATTTATTATAACATTAAATATATTTATTTATTTATTTATTTATTTATTATAGCATTCAAAATTTATTTTAATAAGAATGGAATAAGAGATGGAAATCAATGACTTCTTTTAAATAACATGTTTTAATATTGTAGGGTTCAGTTTTTATTCAACGTCACCTATTGTAATTAAGAGTTAACAAACAAATCATATGTTTTTATACCGTTCGATATTGACGTCAAATGCGTTAATTACATAGTATAACTAGAAAACCTCTCGGAAACGTACATATATTTTGATAAAAAGGAGACCATGGTTAAATTCTCTTTGACAAACTGATTCTAAATCTGAAATTAAAATTTGCGTATGATTACTCTAATCATTAAAAAAACATGGTCAAAATCTTTGAAAGATTTCTTATAAAGCTTTAGGAAAGCTTTCAAAATATTAAACTCTAATTTGTTAGATAAACTGTGCTTAATATCATTGATGGGTGTAAAATAACATTCAACTAATTAATAGTCATATGTAAATCAATAGAGTTTTTGTAGTAAATTTGATTTATTCATTAGACATAAAATTAAATATTCACCTTGCTAAAGTTTAATATTCATACAACTTTTGTAAAAGCATTAAAAGATATCTTTCATTGATTTTGACCATGTCTATTAGTGGTTAGATTGGCCATACGCAAATATTAATTTCAGATTTAGAATCAGTTATTCAAAGAGAATTTAATCATGGTCTTCTTTTTTTCAAAATCCATTGACGTGTTAGAGAAATTTCCTAGCCAGTGGAGGCAATGGACCTGTGATTTAGCCTCAATAACATTTTAATGGGTGATTAGATTTTAATGCAGATTTAACCAAAATAATCTAGGATAATTAGTATTTATGAAAAAAATAATTTTGAAATTTTTTTTACCAAGATAAATTTATTAAAATTTTCAGAAATTTGGATAAATTTAAAAATTTTATTTATATTAATATAGCCAAATTATTATACATGTATAAATTTTTGTAATCAACATATCAAAGGAAAAATATTTTGATTTTCTTTTGGTCTTTATTTTTCTTTAAATAATGTTTCAAAATACAGTTAAGGACAAAACTACCCTTGGTCACATAAATCTTGACAGTTTTTGAATGGATCAAGAAATTTTTAAATTGTCTTCAGTAAATTGATCTTGAATAATTAGAGTTTATGAACATTTAATAAAAAAAATTATCTCCCAATGAAATTATTTTATGTGCAAGTTAAAATAAACCAATATTTTTTGAATTTATAGCTAAGTTTTATACATACAGGTGAGGACATAACTACCCCGACTCACTTAAACCTTTATATTTTTTTAACAGATTTATAGATCTTAAAGCAGTTTTCACCAAATTGATCTTGGATAATGTGGTGTGTTAGAAAATAAATTTGAAAAAATTCGATCAAGGTTAAAATATTTTTTTTGATGACGAAATAAAACTTATATTTAAATGATATTTTTTAAGGGAAAATGATTTGTTTTTCTAAAAAGTTTTAGATAATTAAATTTATTAACATGGTCAATAATATTATTTTCCAATTAATCATATTGAGTATTTTACCTTGCTTATAATGTATATCATGAAATATAGCATTTTTCACTTATCATAACTTTTGTTAATTATTTAATTATGATAATGTTTTTGTACACAATTCATTAAAATGCACATGTTTAATTTGTTTTTAAATAAATATTAACAAGATATAAATAGATTGATTATTTTAGCTTTATAAAAAATAAATTATATGTATTTTAAAATAAAAATATCATTAAAATATAAGTTTTAATTCAGCATCAAAAAAAATTACTTTAACCTTGATCGAATTTTTTCAAAATTATTTTCTAATACACCCCATTATCCAGGATCATTTTGGTGAAAACTGCTATAAGATCTATCAATCTTGTCAAAAAATATGAAGGTTTAAGTGAGTCGGGGTAGTTATGTCCTCAACTGTATGTGGGAATAAATTTTAAAATGTGCAAACTAAATTAACTGAGATATAGTTTGAATTTTTGAGTTATATTAATGCCATTAATTCAATAATTATTCTAGTTTATAAAACCTTAAAAAGTTTGAAAATAACCATGATATTTTTGAGATATACTAAATTTTGTATAATGAATCAAAAAAAATTTAAAGGAATTTTTCCCCATTTTTTGGTTTTGACTGTATAAAGGATAAGACATATAAAAAGATGAGATAAAATAAATTTTATACTTACCTAGTACAATGAGGATTACCATGGGAATGATTATGGAAATTACAAGAAAAAAAGGAAGACAAGTACAATTTAGGAACAAAAATTGCGCTACCAATTGGATATTATTTCTGAAGCAAAATAAAACAGCTTTTCTGAATCAAAATTGGTCTTCACTTTAATTAAGGAAATTGGTCCGGAATTTTCCCTTCTATACATAATCACATCCCATCCAATCTAATGGTCACGACTTTATTATGGACGAGTCTTCACTCTAAACATGTCTTTTAAATCCAACAATAAATAAATCTAAAGAAGATGAAAAATTTAATGGAATAACTTTTAAAACCAATATTGAATTATAAGAAATGATCAGGATCAAAATAACACTTTTCAGATTTCTCAAACCCTGATTTTTAAACATTTTATATAAATATACTTTAAATTTTATGATTTTTGGATTTTTATTTTATTGGATTGTTTTCTATCATAAATATGAAATATTTTGTTATATAATAATATAATATTTCAGAATGAATATATAGAATAAATTTTGCCATTGACTTGATAAACAAATATATACTTTAAATTTGTTATCAAACCGTCAAATTGTAGTAAATATAGATTTTATTTTGCTATTTGTATTATTTCTTGGTGTTTTGTAATTACTAAAAGAAAGTAAATTCAAGGGAAATGATTTCAGATTCACGCTTTCAAACTTTATTGATGAAAAATGTCTATTATACTGTTTTAAAATTGTATCTTGATTATTTAACAATTTATGCTTGTTTTTATTTAATTGAAAATTTGAGTATATACCTAGCAATATTCTTCTTATTAGATAAAGTATTTTATTACTATGAGAAAAAAACTTAAAATAACAAGAACATCTGAAATGCCAAAAATTAACAAAACAATTTAACTTGGTTAAATAATATTTTTATTTTACAGCTCTAAGTAATTGGCAAAATAACTAGAATAATTTTTTCTAAATAAAATTTCACTATTTTCAGGACATGATTTAGAATAGCAAGGCCTATTTGCAAGAAATAGTCAATTATTACAAAAAAAAATTTAAACTCCAAAAATATTATTCGTTATTAATTTGATTTAATTAATTTCAAATATATAAAAGGCAAAGAATTTACAGATGTTATGATAAACAATTAGCTTGCTAAATGGTTTTTTTGATCTCTCATTTCATATCCTGTATATTTTGTTGAGCATAATTTAATATTAAATGATTTTAGTATTAAATTATTAAATATTAATATGAATTAAAAATTCATTTTGAGTTTAAGTTTTTTTTATTTTTTGAATGTTTTGTTTGATTTAAATTAAAAGGTTTTATTTCAATGTTTAGACAGAAGTTATTATTACAATGTTATGATAAACAATTAGCTTACTAAATGGTTTTCTTTGATCTCTCATTTCATATCCTTTAAATGATTTTATGCATATTTTTGTTTTAATTGATTTTAGTATTAAATTATTAAACAATAATATGAATTCAAAATTCATTTTGAGTTTAAGTTTTTTTTTATTTTTTGAATGTTTTGTTTGATTTAATTTAATAAAAGATTTTATTTCAATCTTTAGACAGAAGTTATTATTACAAATATTTATTTCTTTACATAATTTGAACCTTGTTTATTTAGAGAAAAATGTAATTTTTTCCTCTAGTTTCCTTTGGATTTTGAATCACTTATTCTAGACTAAGTAAATCCAACTGAAAAATCCTGGTATGTTTTTTGCAGGCAAATTAATTATTAATACGAGTAAATAGAGGTGCA
>JAQFZM010002693.1:0-12836 GCA_034695785.1 Galumna obvia | reverse complement strand
CGGCTGAAAAACATTTGAACAAGATCAATTCGAATTTTCAGAATTTAGAAATTTGCAAGCTAATTTTATCCAAACAGTGATGAAAATCAAAAAACAAAAATACACGTGTCGATTTAATTTTAATTATGTTTTATTCCCTATAAAAATATTTCATCTATCTCTCCTAAATATTGAGATTTCAATACCATTGATTTTAAGAAAAACTGTACTAGGTAATAAAATATTTTTGATATATTTATAATGGTAGGAAATTCCCATAGTTGAAAATTAAAGGAATTTTTTTTTATTCTTATTAGTTAAGTTTTAATTGCCAAAAAACGAACTTACACCGTTTTGCAAAACACTGTATGTTTAAATAAAAATGGATAAAATATTAATTAATAACATTAATAAAAATAATCAAATTATAATATAAAATTATTTCTTTTATAGCTATTATAAAATATAATTATTTTAATTAACTATAATAAAATCAATTTAAAATAAAGAACATTTCATATTTATTTATTAGGAGGATCAAAAATATTTCTCTTAAACGATTTAAGATACTTAATTAGAATTAAAGGAATTATATTAACCATTTAGGTAAAATTTAACAAGAAAATAAATGACTTGATAAAATCATGTGATCAATGAACTTTTGGGACTTTTTCAAGGTTCATAGTCACAGTTAAAATCTGAATAATTAGAGATAATTTGATGACTGGATTTTTATATTTATACTAATAGAATAATAATTATTAATAATATTTAAATTAATAATTAATAATACCTTAATTCCATGTCTGGCTCTGTAAATGATGGATTGTTTTCTTCTCTTTATAATAGAAACCAACTTATATGAAGCCAGTAATTTGTAGGTTTGTTTCACCTCATTGTTTACAGAACTGGCCGATTGAATGATAATTAATAAAATAGATCCATAATAAACGAAACCCATTGAAACGAGTATTCTTACCATAGTATTCTGTTGTTTACTAAATGCAAACATAAATATCGTCAGAGCAACAACAATAGAGCTCGACATCCATATCATGCCTAAAAATTTTGACCAGAATTTGTCGTAAACTTTGATTTTATGATAAATAACATTGAATTCTTTAATCAATGCAATCGTGTTAAAGATCATAAGATTTCCCTTCTTTATGATTGTGTCTTGCAAATAGTGGTTTAATTTTCTTTGTTTTAGTTGCAGATAATAGGAAATGATATAAAAGTAACTAATTTGACAATTGATTAGATTAAATGCATAATATCCGGACAAACCGAAGAGTAGAGAATGAGGAATACCAAGTAATAGATATTCAATTAAGTTTGCCTTTAAGGCAAAGGAAACTAAAGAAAAAATAATTGAGACCAATCTTGTATACAACTGATAAATATCTAAACACTTGAATACAAAACGAGTTCTTCTAATAAGAATTCGAATTGTTTTCTCGTCATTCAATCCAATTGTTTTGGGAGGTATGACTCCTGACATAACATTGAATACCGACATATAATTATGTGGTTTACCTCTCATATAGTCATAAGTATGGACTATATGTGAGAGGACTGCTATAAACCATACAAGAAATATAGCCAAATTAAGATGTTTACTCATATTCATGAAGTAACCGATGTCTCCGATATAGAGATGGAAATTCATCGATCCTTCCGGTGTTAAAACAGTATAAAGGCTTTTAATACATATTAATGTCGTCACAATAAAAACAATCAACGGATGATTAATTTGTGATCTATCGGTGGATCCGTTTCTATTCAATGAGAGCCCGTATTTATAAAAGTGTTTTCCCGCCGATTGAATGATCAGATCTTGAGGTAAACATTTATTAGTATTCATTTTCTTTGGTTTCCGTTCAACTCTTGATTTTCTTTTCATTTTCTGACTTTTTTGTCTTCTTTTAGACAAAATTTTATTAAAATTCTATTTAAGTCATATTTATTATATGAAATTCATTGGTCTAAGTATTTGAAAATGAAATTCCCTTATTTTCAAAAAACATATATTGTTATGCTAATAATAATAAAAAATTAATAGATATACATAAAAATTCAATTAAATAAATAGATAAAATACAATTCTTAATTTCATTATAGTTCTATTTATTAGTCATATTTATTATAAGAAATATAATTTATTTCTCATGAATAACAAACATTATCGTTAAGTTGTGGAAAATAAATTTAGAATATGTGAATGTCTTGTTTATTTAAATCAAAGATGGCCTTGGAACCTTTTTATGAGCAAATTATTTTCAAATCCATCGCTCCGATGTTAGAAAAATATATAGAGATTTAGCGCTTATTGGTTTCGGCACAATAAAAACAATCAACGGATGAATAATTTGTGATCTATCGGTGGATCCGTTTCTATTCAATGAGAGCCCGTAATTATAAAAGTGTTTTCCCGCCGATTGAATGATCAGATCTTGAGGTAAACATTTATTAGTATTAATTTTCTTTGGTTTCCGTTCAACTCTTGATTTTCTTTTCATTTTCTGACTTCTTTTATCTTCTTTTGAACAAAATTTCATTGATATTCTAATTAAGTCATATTTATTATATGAAATACATAGATCAAACTATTTGAAAATTAAATTTCATTTATTTCAAAATGCATATTATATTGTTATGCTAATAATAAAAACAAAATTAATAGATGGACATAAAGATTCAATTAAATAAATAGATAAAATCAGAGATGGCCAATAGAGGGGGTATTTCAAAATACCTCCCCCCGGGAGCAGCAAAATTGGCAAAATACCCCCCCTGGGAAAAATGAGCTGAGGGACCCCCTTCCCTAGAAAAATTGGGCCGGTGCGAACCGCCGGCTGCCAATTTTTATATATTTCAGAAAAAATTGTCAAAATTTTAAAGGAAATGAATAAATTAGACAATATTTTACGTTTATAATCGTTTAAACTAAATTTTCTCATCAAAATTAATGATATTTTTAGCAATTTTTAGCAATTTTTATCCAAAAAATCCAATTTTTAGTGAAAAATAGACGAAATATTGCTTTTTGAATGAAGTATCATAATAAATTGACAATTTTATCTCTTAATAACCTTTAAATAGCCTAAAATTGAATTAAAAAGTCAAATAGTGCAAAAATCTGTGTTATGACGGTTTTGAAAAATACCCTACCCTAATACCCCCCCCTGGGATTTTTCCCAAAATACCCCCCCTACCAACCAACCCTGGAGTCGAGTTCTTTGGCCATCCCCGGATAAAATACATTTAATAATTCCATTGTTGTTTTATTAATTATATGAAACTAAATTCATTTCTAATGAATAGCAATCATTATCGTTAAGGTGTGGAAAATTTATGTTATCTGAATGTTTTTTAACTTAATTCAAAATGGCAAGGTAACCTAATTATTTGCTATTTATTATAAAGTCTTTGATGTTGATATTGTTTTATTTTTAAATTTAAATTCTCTTATTTAGTGAATGATAAAATCAACACATATTTTGGAATATTTAAATCCATTCTTATTCTCACATATTCTAATGTAATATTTTTTCAATTATAGTACCGGGTCATCCGAAAAGTCTCCGGTCTATATTGTAGCGAAATGGTGCACTTGAGGGCTTTTAATTGAAGCAAGAGAACTTAAATTAAATTAAAAATAATAATTATATTCTTTAAATATTTAATAATTTTCTTAAAAATGCATTATAATTTAATGAATATAATAATAAGATGTCAATGGAATTTTTCTAAAATATGAAAGTTTCAATATTGCAGGTTTGTCATTGAAATTTTTTAAAAATGCTAGGAACTCATCCCTCAACTTTAAATTTTATTTTTATATGCTCAAATTAAGTCTATTTTTAATTTCATTTAAACTGTCATGCTTCAATTTATAGCCCTCAAATGCACCATTTCGCTACAATATAGACCGGAGACTTTTCGAATGACCCGGTATAATTATTTTACATATAATCAATAATAAATGAAATTGTATTTAAATTATGAAAATATACACTCGAATGCAAATCCCACTTAAATTGGTGTTTGGTTATAAAATCTCTTACATAATTTAGATCAAAATTTTTTTAGAAGCAAATATGGTTTTGTCTTTCATTTATAAAATTTTAAAATTAATTACTTTATCTTGATTATTTATAATGGGTAAAATTGAATAAAATGGGTCAACATGAATAACTTAAAAGGTAACCATGCTAGAAAATGGAAGTTGATATGGATGATAATTAGAATCACCACTCTTTCCACTAAAAACTTATTTTAAATAAATATTTTATTGGTTCATATAAACCTCCCAATTTTCTCATATGATTTTGAAACTAAAATAATAGTTCAAAAATTTTATCAAATTCATATAATTACTCTCCTTTAAATTTGAATTTAATGAAACTTTTACAATATTATATAAATATAATAAATTTTGATAAATGCTCGTAAAGGTGGTCCTTATAAATTTGCCTTTAAACCTTATTTTTGATTATTTAGATACTTTATTTTCTAATAAACAAATATATTACAGTGTTTCTCACCTCGTTTTCCGGTTGTTTCTATTGTCTTTACACTTATTTCAATTGTCTTTCCTAACGCGCAAACGCAAAGACATTTGCCCGTTTGGAATTTCAATTGAAATAAGCATAAGGACAATTGATATAACGGAAAAACGAGGTGAGAAACACTGTAATCTGAGAAAGATTAATCTTTTAATGATATTTTATTAATATTCTGTTATTACAATATTCACATTTGTTTTTCAATGACATTAATTTAATGTTCAACAATGTAAGTGATTAAATTCATAAAATAATTTTGTAATTGAATATTATTTTGATATGACAAAATAAAACTATCAACTATTTAACCTACAAAGTAGAAAGAGAAAAGTGGTGATCTTAACGGACCACTACATCATATTCTTATAAGAAATATAAAAAGAAACTGGAGTTTCAATTCTTAAATTGCATTTACAACCTGCTTGCAAGGGATTGCATGTATCTTATTTGATATTGAATATAACGGAATATTTTATTACTTACATTTCACAGTATTCTTTCAAATTAGGATAAATTTTAAAAATAATTAAGAAGAACTTTAATAAATATTTATTATTGAAACTTTGAAAAGATTCTTTAGATTATTTATTAACAATACAAACATGATATTTTATAAGTTGCAATCGGACAAATAGTACCTATTTTAGTACCTTTTTTGTTCATTCTCAAATACAATTACCAAGTTCATTTAAAAAATAAACCCTTTAATATTTATATACGTATTAAATGAGTCACACTTATTATACATTGTATCATGGTAAAAACTCTTTTATAAAGCAAAAGTAGTGACCGATGACTATCAATAATGTTTTTAAAAGGGTTAAAAAATTAATCGAATAAACTTTAAGAGGTTCTAATTTTTTCAGCATCTTACCTGGATATACATTTTACTAGCTGATATTTTAAAGCGCAAATTTTAAATAGTCATATCCTAATTTATTAATAAATACAAAATATAAAATTGAGTTATAATACAATTTTATTCTCATTTATCAAAGAGATTTTATCACAAAATATGAGTAATCCTGGCACAGGTGGCAGAGGTAGTATTGAAGGCTTGTTTTGAAGTTCTGGTGGATCTGGAGGAAATGGAGAAAATGGGGGAAAGGGTAACTCTTCTGGCTGTGGTGTAAATGGAGGCAATGGTGGTAATGGAAGTTGGTTTTGAAGTTTTTGTGGATCAGATGGCAATGGTGGCAATGTTTATCAAACATATATTCAATATCAATTTATTAAAAATTATCCAACATCTTTATCAATGATATTAATTAACGTTTAATTAAAATTATTTTTTTTAATTTAATCAAATAACCCACGTCTTTTATTAATTAGAAGCCTAAAAAATTTATTGCATTACCTAGATATTCATTTTAAATTTTAAAGTATTAATATTAAAATTATTACCAAATATATGATATTAATTTGACATTTTAATCTATTCAATAGATGCCTAATATTATCATAGAATGTAAGAAATCTGGTTTGCTAAATATAAATGCATTATCCACCAATATTTCATACAAATAAATGCATTATTTTTATTTTTCACTTATAAATTATAACACTTTATATTAGCGATGCCCATTTTTAAAGCTTACATTTGAATCTTACAAAAATTTCAGACATTATCTACTTTCAACTAAAGTTTAAAAATAATTCATTTACTGAAACCCAATGTTTCTAAAAATTATTCAAATATAGCGCCAAAACAAATTGAAAGTTGAGTTTATTGGATATAAATAATGATATAAATACAATTATATTCTTCGTTCCACTTTTTTTTAAACGAACTCATAGTCACACTTAATTCAAATTATAAAAGTTTTCAATTAAAATTAACCAGCCAATTTGAAACTTACCTTTATTAATTAATGAATATATAAATTAATTTGAAACACAATATTTTTTGTTTTATATTTTCAATTTTTGTAACGTTAATAAAGGACTTGGATATTGCACATGGTTCGATCTTAACAAGTACACTTTTTCCCTATAATGAATAATGTCAGGGAAAAATCAATCTGAAAAAACCCCGTGAACCAATGATTCAAAAATGGGCATCGATACTTTAGATACATACTTCAAATAATAATACATGAAATTAAAGATATATTTTTATATAAAAAAGTTAATAACCGGTTATTTTATTGATAATATTTTACAATCTTTTAAACAAAGATAATCTTTCAAACAAAGATAATCTTTTAAACAAAGAAATAAAAGTTAAATATTTATATAACCGATTAAATAAAACATTCTTTATCATAAATATTATTTTATACATAGTATTTTAAGCAGGGATGGCCAATGGAATTTCGAAAAATTTGGGAAAATATCCCTCTAAGACGAAAAGTAAGGTACCCCCCACCCTAGAGCATAAGGGAAAAAATAGGCAAAAAATTCGAAAAAATTGTCGGAAATCAGTAAAATTTAAGAGAAACTTAAGTTTATAACTGTAAATTTCATGAAACATAACTAAAAACTTAATAAAAACGCTTAGAAACGTCAAAATTACAGTATTTAAGTGAAAAATGTGGTGAAATTTTTTTTATAAAATTTTGAAAAATGCAAATTTTGTCAAAAATTCATAGTTTTATGCATAAAATTTGAGAAAACACGTTAAATATGAATTATTATACTCAAATACATCAGAAAACAGCTTAAAAACGACGCTTCATGCGTTTTTGAAATTTTTTTGTCATTTTCAAAATACTCCCCTAACACCCCTTTAAGCCGGAGCAAAATACCCCCCTAATACTCCCCCTAGAATCGAAAGGTTTGGCCATGCCTGATTTAAAGTGTTAATATTTTTGATTTAATCTAAAATATAGTAAATATTTAAAAAGAGCATTTCATTCCAGTTCAATAAATGCTGATAAAATTCATATAAAAAGAGAAGAATTTGTTTCACAGTTATTCACAGTTACTCTCAGTTATTCTAAGTTACCAGATACATTTATTGAATTAAGATGCCTAAAGGGAATGGAAATGGTGGAAATGGAGGCAATGGCGGTAATGGAGGAAGTTTTTGGAGTGGTGGCGGAAATGGCGGCAATGGTGGTAAAGGCAAATGATGATAAATTGCTTTTTCAAATGACTAAACCAATTGATTAAATTTATTTGTTATTATTCTAATTAAATATAATCTTATAACTGATTTTAATTCTTATAAATGAAATTAAATATTATATTAATAAATATATTTATTCTATGAATTAATTGAATTAAAAGATTAATTGTCAATAAATTTATTATGCTCATTTTGAAAAATATAATACATTTGTGAATTATTTAATAAAATTTTTTTTTAAATAATAATTTATTTTTATTATATAAAGTTTGAAGAGAAAAGGTTTTCGAATTATTTTGTTAGGTAAATTTAAATTAATTAATTGAAATTTTATTATTAATATTTTTTTAAAAAAATATTTCTTTTCATTTTCTAATATAAAAATAATAGAATTTGAATGGAAAACATTTTTAAAATAATAAAATATATGAAATAAAAATAATTATTAATATTATTGAAAAATTAATTAAAAATATAAAATAAAAGAAATAAATTTAAATGTAGTTTTGCCAAATCTTATTAATTTAATAGAATATTTTCCTTTTTATTTGCTAATAATAAATAAGCAAATATTATATTATTTATTTTAAAAATATTTATTATATAGAAAAAAATATAATTTCTTTGTTTCATAGATCGTTAGCCCTTTAGAGATATAATTCTTAAGATAAAATAATTTAAGTGAAATATATTTTTTTATAACCAAGTTATTTCAATATATTTATTTATACACATCTATTGATATTATACTGAAGAAATACTTCATTATCTAATAGCATGACATGGTCAAACCTTTAGATCCCAGGGGGATAATTAGGTTGGTGTATTTTGCTCCGGCTCAGGGGTTGTATTAAAAGAGGGGGGTATTTTAAAAATGATTAAATATTTCCTCCAAACGCATAAAACATAATTTTTACGCTTTATTCTGATGTATATAGCTACATTTAGTCATATTTTAACGTATTTTATCAAAATTAATGGAAAAACTAAGAATTTTTGATAAAAATGCTTTTTCCAAATTTTCAACTTAAAAACTGTTATTTTGACGCTTGTATGCGTTTTTATTAAGTTTTATGTTATTTTGCACTAAAATTAAAACTATTTACATATTTTTCTATTAATTTTTATAATTTTTCCGAAATTTTTGTATATATTTTGCCTTTTTCTCTAGAGGTGTATTCCTGACTTTTCATCTCAGTGGGGGGGGGGGGGGGAAGGGGGGTATTTTTCCAGATATTCGGCTCCAGGGGGTATTTTGGAATAGCCCAACTATTGGCCATGTCAGCTAATAACTCAATAAAAATGTTTGTACTTTACTCTTGAATAAAGTCAAATAACCGATAATATAAATTACAACTAAGAAATTATAAAAGAGTCAAGGGCAAAATTATTTTTATTTCTAATAATCCATTAAAGCTTTTATTAATATCTTTTGATAAAATTTATTTGTTTTAATACATTAACCCAATGAATGACATTTTTTATCAAATTAAGATAAAAAGATATAGTATTTTTTCAATAAATTGTAAACTGATTATAAAATAGTATATAAGGAAAGAAAATTATGGCAAATATTCACAGATCTTCTCCGTTAACTAAATTATTAATTTATAAAATATGGGAAAACCAAACAAAGACAAAGATGAGAACGATAGCGGTGGTGGAAATGGAGGCAATGGCGGTGATGGTGGCAAAGGTGGCAGTTGGTGGAGCTCTGGTGGCAAAGGGGGTGATGGTGGACATGGAAATTAATGTGACTTTTATTAAACATGTTAAACTCAAGAATTGAAATAATATTTTATTATTATATTAAATATATTTATTCTAAAAATGAAACTTTAATTTATATCATTTATATTAAATTTATATGATATTCTTAAGATTGAAATTAAAAATTATTTTATGGATTATATTAAACTTTTTATTTAATTCTTTTTGAATTAAGTTTTAAAATTAGTAAGAAAAATTATCTATAAAGTAATCAGAGCTATAAAAATACTTTATTCTCTACTACACATGATCCTGATAAATTAATATTCAAATCAAAGAATGTTATCTCTAAATTGTTTCCAATGTGAAATTTTATAGCTTATAAAACATGTGTTTTTCCATGATTATATAAAATTATATTCAACCGTTTAAAGCAGGCCTGTCAATTTAGCCAAAGGAGATCAGTGATTATATAATTTATTTTCTTCTATTATAAATAAATTATTAAAATCACACAATATTTTAGAGAAAAAAATATTTCTATAAGAACTTCATTAAAAAATGACTTATTTAATTAAAGGAGTTTAATAATCTTAATCTTATCTCATCTGAAAAGTAAATATTTAAAAAAGCATTTCAATAGAGATCAAATGGAAACATATTAGAAAATTGGTATAAATGTGTGATAAAATACCATTTTATGTTATACTTAGTGTTTCTCTTTCTCTTAGTAATATTATTGCAGTTCCTTTTGTTTGAATAATGAGTTATCAAAATGGTAGTGATGGTAATGATGGCTTCATATGGAGTCCTGGTGGCAGTGGAGGAAGTGCTGGTTCAGGTGGCAATGGTGGTGATGGCGGCGATGGAGGCTTTATTTGTAGCCCTGGTGGCAATGGTGGCGATGGAGGTGATTATGGAAGTGGTGGCAATGGTGGAGATGGGGGCTATGTTTGCAGTCCTGGTGGTGATGGTGGCCATGGAGGGTGATTGTGATTTCATCTATGTAAATAAACACATCGATTTTAGAAAATAAAATTATTTGTTTTTATGTTAAATAAGCAAAACAGTTTATTATTTTTAATGAAAATTATTTTATATTCTTTAATACTTGGAAAAATTGTTCAAAATTATATAAATTCAAATAAATTTAATTATATTTATTTTTAAAATATTATTGTGTGTTAATTATGTGTGAAAACATATACTTTTAGTTTAAACTACGTTTTTCTTAATGGTAAAACCGACCTCAGGAGGGGTACTAGGGTAGGGTATTTTGGCTAGCTCATGGGGGTTTTTGGGGGGAAGTATTATTTTAACAACCAAAATGCCTAAAAACACTTAAAACGTCAATTTTAACCTTTTTCTGTCTTATTTGACTATTTTTAGTCGTATTTTAATTTATTTTATCAAAATTAGTGCTAAAAACTAAGATTTTTTTAAAAAGGCAATTTTGTAAAATATTCAAAAACTTAAAACACCATAATTTTGCTTAAAACCTTGATTTTTCACGTTTATTGGGCATTTCTACTGAGTTTTACGTAATTTTTCTTCAAATTTATAGTATTTTACTTAATTTTCTCTAATTTTTTTTATAATTTTTTCCGCATCTTTTGTTTCCGCAACTCCTAACAGAACTAGTAACAGAGTAACTTTTGACTATTATTTCCTTTTTTCTAGAGGGAGGGGTACCTGACTTTTTGGCTCATGGGGGAGTTGTAATTTGAAATACCCCCTTAAACATCTCTGGTTAATCAACCACTAATTATAATAAATTAAAAATATTTTTATATTTGTGTTACAATTTATAATTATTGATATATTTTTATTATTTCAACAATATTTTAAAGATTTTATCTATTGTTTTAAAGATTATTATTTAAGTTAATAATTTTGCCTTCATTAAAATGATCATTTATTTTCATTTAAGTTTTCATTTAATGGCGCATTTCCTTCATTCTGTTTACTTCGAGTAAAAGGAATATTGCATTCATCTTTAGAAATAACATTTTCTTTGCACTCGTCATTTTGTCCATTATCATTATTCTTTCCATTGTCATCATTATTGACATTCATTACATTTCTTCCCCAAAAATTTAATAAACCATTTCCACCATTCCCACCATTACCTCCATTACCACCGTTACCTCCATCACCACCATCTCCTCCATTGCCGCCAACCCTTCCATTTCCGCCCAACCCTCTAAATGTTCCATAACCACCATTTTCTCCATTTCCTCCATTTCCTCCATTGCCTCCATTACCACCTTTACCTCTTTTGCCAATATTCCCTCCATTTCCACCATTACCGCCTTTTCCTCCGTTATCACCGCTTCCACCAAATATTTGTAAAAAATTCCAAAAACTTCTAGCAGATTGATCTAGATTAATGTCGCCACCATTCTCTCCATCCTTTCCAATTTCACCATCCCTTCCATTTTGGCCATCCTTTCCATCCTTAACATCCTTTCCGTTCTGTCCATCTCTTCCAAAAATACCTGACCCTCATCTGCTTCCACATCCACCTCTACCACCCGATCCATAAGTTTCAAGAATATCAGAACTCATAATTTAATCTTAAAAAAATTATTTTTATATAATTATCATGGTTAAATATTAATTAAATTGAGTAATTTTAATTAAGTCAATCAATAAATAATAATATAAATAAATTTCTACTTTTTTTATTATTTTTAAAAAAATCTTGCTAAAATTAAACGTAAATTTTATCATATAAAATATTATATAAAAATATTAATAACTTACCTAGTAGAAACCTTAAACAGTTTTGACTTATTCAGTATAATTCTGGTAATTTTTTAATATACCAAAACTTTATTTAATATAATTGTATAATAAAAACATATAATTTCTTAATATAAACGCTTAAAATCAAGAGTTTATTCACTTCTTTCTAGTCTTTTAAATATTAGATAAAAAGTTTATTACATATACACAGAAAATATTATAAGATTTTTGTTTGAAGTATTAATAGTTACAAAAAGCTTAGTCTTTGTATAACTGTAACTGGTAATTAAATGTTCAAATATGTTTTATTTAGAAAGTTTATCGTCACTGTAATCTTATATAACAGATTACGTAATGTATATGCTTGATTAGATATAGTTACTTGATATAAAAGGTTGCTTGACCGACGTAATTATATTTGATTCTCATAATCTTATTAAGTTAAACAATTTTTTTGATTAAAAAATACAGTAAAAGCTCTATATTTTAAACTAATTTGATATACAATTTACTACATTTCTTATATTTACCAACCGATTTAATAATTTATTAATAACTTGACTATTTTCCAAGGTAATTTATTGATTAAATGTCATAACAGAAAAAAATATATTAAAAGCACAAGATTACAATTGTTTGTACATATTAAGAGTAAAATACTGTTTACAATTTGGTAAAAGTAAAATTATTTTTATTTAAGATAATATTAATAAGTGTATAGAAATCAGGGATGGCCATCTGGGGGGGGTATAGGGGGGGTA
>JAQFZM010002692.1:0-12838 GCA_034695785.1 Galumna obvia | reverse complement strand
CTATAATAATATTGTATTGAATTTTATTATATAACAAACAAATGAATTTCTAGATTTTTTAATTGATTATTAAATCTATATTTTATATATAATTTAATCACTAAAAATTATAAATAAGCCCAATTTCATCATCAGTTAAATTATTATTATAACTTTTAATTAATCAAGACAAATTAGTTTTTCATCTCATCGTTTGGTTTAAAAATTTTAAAAAATAAAAAAAATAGGAATTGTTTTGATTTTATTTAAATGTCAAAAATAAAACTTTATAAACAATTAAAAATGTCTTGAAATAATTTATTCTAACTTCATTGAAATATACATGAACACAAATGAAATGGGGATTTAAATCTATTTATTTAGTGTCAGTATTTATGAATATTAGGTTTAAATATATGTAAATGTTTTGATTTTCAATAAATATTTACATTTAATTAAATGTCAAAACAAATAAACTAAATATAAATATAATTAATTAGAGTTACAGTTTGTTTGCTGCCATCTGTCGGCAAAAATATAAGCTCTTTTGCATAAAACAATAAAACCGTTCCCTGGCCATACCGAAAGGCTATCATTTAACAAAAGAATGGACAGCATTGCACTTAGCAGTGTTTCCTTTCGGCACTTAAAAGCCCGATGTATGGGGTGTGCCAGCAATTGCCATCCCACAAAAACCTAACAAGGTGTCGTAACCTGGATGAAGTATCGACAATGACTAGGACTGTCACCTTGGGCAGGTGGCAGGTCTCCACTTCACCCCACCTCAGGCTATTCTTTAAAAGAGCTAAAATTCTTTCCTTTAATTTCTTTATATATCATTCAATGAACAATAATTCTATAATTACAGTCTATAACTCAATATATAAATAAAATTAATATGTAAGCTCACTTAGACATTTCCTTTGTATATACGAATATCAAAGACTATGTATTTTAAAGTTGTAGTAATTAAGTATTAATATTACAAAATTTTATTTATTTCACAAATCAAATAATATTTATATAAATTTTATTTAAAATATTTTTATAATTAAATCAAAAATTTTAACACAAATTTTAATTATTTATAAATTTAATTATTAATAATTTTATATAAAATATATAAGTTAAAACAATGAAAATATTTTTAATGATTTTATTAATTTTAAAAGGTTTGACAAGAAGTTCAAATTAATAGCTTAGTTGTTAAAGCAAGCTCATCACACCTTATAATCCCAGGTTTAAACCTTTCATTGGGAACTTTTCAAAAAAATTTTATCATTCATTTAATTTAATAATTCTATTAATAATAATTTATTTTAATAATATATCAAAATTATTTGTTTTTATATTTATTAATTAAATTCATTTTAAATGAAACCTTTTTTAGTAATTAAAATTATTTTCTATTTTTTTTTGTGTTTTCTTTAACTATTTATTAGAATTGAAATATATAGACTAAAGTTGGACAATTTTGTTTTTAAGTTCTATCCTAGTATAAATTAGGTATTCAATAGCTCTCTTCACAATAGAAAATTATAAATGTTGATCAGAATTTATTATCATCTTGATTATTCCTATTTTATTAAAATTAGTTTATCACTATTAGTTGTAAACACAAAAATTAAGCTCAAATAATATACAAATGATTTAAAGTTTAATTTTAAAATAAACAAATTTTCAATTTTTATTTAAATTTTAATTGAATTTAAAATTATTAAAATTTGTTTAAATTAAATTACTTTTAATTTAGAAAATATAAATTAATTTCATTTCAATTTAGAATTATAAAAACAAAATTTTAAAACAAATTACAATTTTTTTTATTGATTTATAAAAAAATTATTCAAGTTATAAGATTTTTATTAAATAAGAGGTTTAAGCTAAATTCAATTCAAATTTTCTTACTCATTCACTTTTTATTAATATTATCTAGCAAGATTAAATCAAAAATCAATATATTATTTAACGATACCATTCTTTCGAAGAGATTTTAAAATCAATAAAAAGCTATAAATAGAGTCAAAGACATAATCAGTGAAATAATATGAAGTCATTGGAAACAAATCATAGCAATAGAACCCTATTTTAGGTCCCGAAAGACTTTCAATAAATTGTATTATTTTTAACCGTATTTTTAATGGAATTGTATTTCCCTTTTGTGACAAAATATTATTATAAAGAAAAACCTTTGATATATGAGCAGAGTTTGTGACTGAAGCACATAAAGAGTTTATGCCTGATATACATATCGATATAAGAATTACTTGTGAAACAGCAATTATCTTGGTAAAATAATATGTTTCAGATGATATCGATAAATATACATAAACATTGAATGCAGGCTTGATGATTTTGTACAAGATAAATATATAATATTTAATTTCATTATTCAAATGTTTGACTTCATTTTGAATAGTGCAATGGTACTTAAATAATAAGAGAACTTTTCTATAATTTTTCCTTGATAAGCATTTGTATATTTCAAAGTTTATTTGATCAAATTGGTATTTAACATGGAACATGCATATCGACCATAATGAGCTAAATATAAATACCATGACATAAAAATCATAGCACCATCCACATATTATGATCATCCAAAATATAACACCTAGAAGAAATTGAATACTTTAAAATATATTATTTTTAATATTAATTTTTTACTTGATAAATTAAAATTTAAATCCTTATCAAAATATCCGATGACTGTCGGCGCAGAGTAAAGGACACAAACACTGATTACTGTTTGCGGAAATAGTGTTGAAACCCCTCTTGAAATCCATTTAAATTTTTGATAGAATTTATTATTAAAACTTCGGTTAAGTTTATAATAAAGTCTTCGGTTTTTAATTTTGTTTATATAATCGAATTGATATGACTTTCCTCTGAATATAAAGTATTGTTGGGTTGAGGCAAGAATAAGTGATCCAGATAAAGATCCGGCTAATAATCCCATATTAATCAGTACGGGATTACCAAGGTAATGATAACCATTGCAGGTTATGTCACGAATTTCTTCATTCGGTAATAAAATACTGATAATTGATCGAAGAGTAAAAACAATTGAACACAACTTTGCGAATATAATAACAAATAACCTAAGCTTTGAATTAGAAGTATCATGGTCATAAAATCCAGTTCTATTTGAATAAAATGTTCTTGCCAGAAACTTTTCATAATTAGAAAAAATACTATTTTTGATTGAATTATTAAATATTTTCACAATTTTCATCCTTCTTTTTGAAACTCTCTTGGTCATTCTATATGAAATATTTTTTTTATATAAGAGAAAATTAAGTTAAAATTATTTTCAAATAAAATTCTTTAAACTATTGCACTATTAAACCAGTAAAAAATTTCAGAAATAAATATTCCCTTATTTCGCTCAAGTATAACTTGTAAGATATCATTAAAATAGCGTGAACAAGTTATATTTATATTGGTTGGCTAATAATTTTGAAATATCATTTGATATGGATTAGATATATCATTATTCATAAATGCGATCAATTATTTTGATTATTCGTTTTATATAATTACTAAAGCGACCAAATTTACATAAATCAATATTTTTTTATCATAAATAAATATTAAGGAATAATTAATAGATCTTTGCAAACCATAATTTGGGGATCCTTTGGGCCAAAGTTTTTATCGCCTTAATAAATATAAATCAATATTTCAAGAGTTTATCACATATTAGGGGATAAAAACCAATATTTTATTAAAGTTTATATTATCTATCAGTAAATCAATTAAAAACGTGGAAATTAATAAAAAAAAATTAATTTTTTTTGGTTTAAACTTTCCATTGTTTAGATTCTGAAGTTTAGAAATTGCATAGAAAAAATAAGTTATTATTTTAGTAACTTTTATTTTCTCTTCCTAAATATCATTACCTAGCTAAAAATAAACTTTCTAATAATTAGTTAAATATTATATTCTTCGGAATTTTATTAGTTTTTTACAGTCGAATTGAAATGACTTTCTTTTGAATATAAAGTATTGGTCTTTTAGTCTCAGAATTAATATTTATTCAACAAGGTAACAGTAGTTAAATATACTCAATAATATGACTGAATTTTTAATTTAATTCTATTTATTTTAATTAATTATCAAATAAATTGCTTTTATTGTATTATCAGTAAATCAATATTTAATCCTATTTTCATTAGATTTTATATAAATAATTTCTAATAACATTTATTTCAACAAATACCTTGCTCAAATTATATAATTGGATAAATAATTCGATGATTAGAATTATTTTTCAAAAACTGCAAATTAAATAAGATAATTCACTTTGATTACATCAATGAACTATTACTAACAAGTTAAAAGAAATAATTTGATTTGATATAAGTTACAGTTTATTTAAATATATATTGTAAACTGTCAATTGTACAAGGTATTTTACATTGATTAAACAAACGAAGAATTGAATTTATAATAAATAAAGCGATGTTTTTTAGTTATTTATAAAGCCTTTAAAGTCATTATAAAAGTTAAATAAAAAAGAGGCTAAAAGTTATTTATTTTAAATCAATAAAATACAAAAAAAAGTTGTTTTAATCCAATTTTGAATTAAATTGAATAATAATATACTTCATAAGATTTTCATCTCCAGAACACATTCTTCTATTTGAAAGAATTTGAGTAAAACATGAAAAAGCTTCACTCGATATCACAATTAGTAATCGGGCAACATTTTAATAGAAACAATTCATATGGACTTAAATTAATATTTAAAACAATACTTGACTCCTCATTAAGAATACGATTAACAAATTTAATTCGAGTAAAAGCTCTAATTTTTCTAAAATTATTAATTTTTTAATCACATTCTTAGAGATTTCATTTTAAGTTGTATTTGTTTTGGCGACAACTTCTTCAATGATATCAATACTTTGATTTAGTCTTATATTTCTGGTCTCAAGGTTTTGAATCGCAAACCGAATTACATCATATTTTGTATATATAAACCATGTTGTTTTTAATATATGATCAAAAACCAAATTTTCAATGAATAGCGATTCTTCAGAGTACATTTTTTTGATGACTTCAGAGAAATCATTTAAATATTTTGAATAATCGAACCCTTTTAGCCAAACACCCTAACGTGTTTTTACCGGTACAGGGGGTAAAGGATTTTCGAGAAACATTTCTCTAAACAAAATTAAACCCTTCGAAGACTTTTTGAATATTTTTTAGCCAGAACATATTAATTAATTCACTTTAGGATATTTATCAATTAAAATTCAGTGATATTATGTAAGCCATGCGCCAAACATGTGAACCATACTTTGGTAAAAATTAAACAGTATTTTACCGGCATATTTCATATTCGCAACCGTGTCTTTCAGTAAAACTAATACCTTTTCATATTTGATGGCTACGAGTAATAAAATTAGAATTCGTTCACACTTTGAACTATTGTATGACTTTTTGTGTTTTCAATGAACATTGAATTCAAAATATATTTGTTTTTTCTATTTTATTATTGATTTTTATGATTTTGTGATCTCATCAATGCTGATCCAAATGTATTCATCCCTCAAAATTATTTCTGATTGTATCGATTATTTGATCATAAATTGCATTTAAATTAGAAATCCAAAGAGTTGGTGGTTCAGATATTTTGAAATTAGTATATTTTATGAAGAACTGTTGGACATCGATTTGCCTAAATCTATCAAATGGTATGTTGAGAGCGACTGCAAACTTTCACAAATCATTATTAAATTCCTTTCGTTTATCATTGAATAGAGGAATTGATGGCTGAGTAGAATTGAATTTTTTAATCTTTTCTTTATGTTTTAGAAACCAAATGTTGATTAACATGTAATATATGATCACAATTCACTCGTTGACAACAGAGCTGTCAAAACAGGATTTGATTGTTTGTTATCGGATCTCTTTCGGCAGCAAAGATTTCTTTCTATTGTCGTTGATATCGATTAACTTTTGACGAAAAGCTATCAATAGTTTTAGGCATTTTTAACGTTTAACACAATTAAATAATAAGTTGTAAACATGTGCTCTCTTTATATATTTTGACTACTATGAATATATTTAATCTTTAAATATAAAATTTAAACAAAAGTTTGTAAAAAGTTTTTTAAAGTTAAACAATTTTATTGAAGTTATTTAACTTTTTGAAGTTTACTAAACACTAAAAAGTTATTTAAAGTTAAAATAAAAATCCATAAAATGGCCCCTGTTAGTCTGATTTTAATGCATATAAATTATCATGGTGATTAACGTTATCGAAACAAAAAGTTATTTAACTGAAAAACATTGCCTTAATAATAAAAGGTTTATTTTTAAATATATTACAGTTAAGTAGAATAAATCAAATTTATATAAATAACAAATCATTAATATTTTAATTAAATATTTTTAGGTTTAAAAAGATTATAGAAATAAAGGAAATCAATAGTTTCCAGATAACTATATGTAATTAAAGTATAATATTATTATAAAATTTTCAAAAATATAAATAACTTATAATTGTTTTAATATAAAGTTTTTGAGAAAATTTCTGATACCTATTAAAGAAAATCAATAATTTCTTTAAACATCATTAACAAAGTATTTATTTGATATTTATATATTCTATGAATTCTATTTTATGAATTCTAAGTAAACAAACATAAATATATCTTGGTCACGCAATTTTAATTAAAACATAAGTTTAGTGAAAAATTTTGATATTATTGTTTAAGTAATAGTAGAGTAGTTTTAAGAAATTAAATATAATTATAATTATAATTTATAATCAAAAATAATTTGAATTTTTAATTTCTTGACCTAAATAAAGTCTTATTTTATAAAGAATGAGCAAGATAATCTTAAATAGAAGGCTGCGAAAGAAAAAAAATATTTGATGATTCAATCAATAATAGGATTTTCTCTAATTATGAAAAGTTTCTATCAAGAACATTTTATTCAAGCAAAACAAACTTTGATAACATTGATCATTCAAATTCAAAACACAGACTATTTATTATTTTATTCGTAAAGTTGTGTTCAATTGTTTTTATTCTACGATTACTGATTAATATTTTATTTTCTAATCAAAAGATTATTTTCTTAACCAGTAATGCCTATCATTACCTTGGTAATCCGGTACTGATTAACTTGGGTTTATTAGTCACTGCCATATCGGGTACATTAATTCTGGGACCAACACAACAGTACTTTATATTAAAAGGAAAGTCATATCAATTCGATTATATAAACAAAATTAAAAACCGAAGACTTTTTTATAAACTTAACCGAAGTTTTAATAATAAATTCTATCAAAAATTCAAATGGATTTCAAAAGGAGTGAACGCATTCTATTGGCCGACAACTATATCCGGGTCTATTCTATACTCTGCGCCCACAATTATTGGTTATTTTGATTCTAGCATCAATTCAAATTTAGCAGGTACAATATATTTCAAAAAAGAAAACTACTTATGACATAACTTTAAATCCTAGGGGTTTTGTTCTGGTCATTTATAATCACTGTTTGGATTATTGATGCCTACCTTCTTATATTTACCATGAGCTCATTGTGGGCTATTTCCTTATTCCATGTTAAATATCAATTTAAACAAGTAAACCAGGAAATTTATCAATGTTTAATTAGTAGGAGGTATTTAAAACTTTTAAAATTTTACAAGTACCATGATACTATACAATATGAAGTCAAAAAATTGAATTCAGAATTGAAATACTACATTTATATCTTGTACAAATTAGTTAAGCCAGCATTTAATATTTATGTTTATATATCGATATCACCCGAAACATATTATTTTACAAAAATAGTGACTTTATTGCAGGTAATTCTTATATCCATTCTTATATCAAGTGTTAATTATTTGTGCGCTTCAGTCACATTCTCTGCCCATAAATCCCTTTCTTCTCTCTATAATACTATTTTGTCTCAAAAGGAAAATACAATTCCATTAAAAATACGATTAAAAATAATACAATTTATTGAACGTCTGTCCGGACCTGAAATAGGGTTCTATTGCTATGATTTGTTTCCAATGACTTCATATTATTTCACTGATTATGTCTTTGACTCAATTTATAGCTTTTTATTAATTTTAAAATCTCTTCGAAAGAGCGGATTCGTTAAATAATTTATAAAAAATTATATTAAAATTAGAGATAAGGATTATATATATGGATGACTCTATCGAAACATCTGATCCGTGGTCAAACTCATTTAAGATAGTTTACTAAATGAAATTACTTAAATTTTAATAATTAAGATCTTAATATTTATAATAATTTTTAAAACATAAGTTTTATTAATTTCTATTTATATCTTAAGTTATATAAAATTATTTTTCTTTTGACTTCATTAGAATAATTAATATTTGTATGAATTAATTAAAATTATATATAATTAACATTGAATGTAAAAAATATTCATTAATTTACCATGTAAATGCAATTCTCCATTGTGTAAGTAGTGCATAGTGTTAATATTAATATAACTTGGTCATGCAATTTAATTTATCAAAAACTATAAATTTAACAAGATATTTTTGATTATATCAACAAGCTCATACTTAAAGAAATAATTTTTATTATCCCTGGCAGTCTTAAGCTTGGTGCCTACTGAAAAATTTGTCTTGATCAAAATATGCCAAGCAACAAAATTGTTCCTACTATAATGCCATACTAAATTCACAAAACAATTAATTAATCATCTGATCCAGATTTTTATATAATCCCTTATATCTTATTCTTTTTGCTCAAAAATTTGATATTCAACATAGGCTTGTTATTTCTCCACAGGTTTTAATCATCTTGGTTTCATATAAAAAGTATAGATGAACATCCTAATATTTGTTTACAGAATTACAATTTGCTAAAGTGTTTAATGGTAACCAGAAAAAATGGTTATTTTAACTTTTTGAGACATCTAATGTATATATTTAAAAAAATCAAAACCATATATTTTTCAATCGGGAGAGTTAATTCATTTAAGTTTAATTATTTATCAATTTCATCAGGGGATTTAGAAATTATAGTTTTATTTTCTGTTCTAGTTAGATTTGAAAGGGATTGTATGCTCCCAAAAAAAATTTATGAGTTTATAGTGACTATAGTCTTATAATATTAAAATTCCTTTTATTAAACTTGGTTAGAATACATAAAATATCATAAATAAAATGAGTTTATAATTGTTATTGAAAAATAATTAAAATAATATAAGCAAAGTTATATATTATCAATACAATTTGTTACTATATCTGTCAAATCAGTTGTAACTTCTGTAGATTTTTCAGTATTGATAACAATAGGAGTGTCTGTCGTATCAAAAGTGAAAACTTCTGTATTTATTTCAGTTGTTATGTCTTCTACTGTTTGTTGAGTAGTAATCGATTCAGTGATTGTGTCTTCTGATGGTGTGGTGTTAGGTCTGGGCGTTGGCTGAAGACCTGGTATACATGTCTGAGCTGAGGGCCAGTCACATACCTTGATGAAATCATTCCATTCAAGACCACCAGGACACTGTTTCAAAAATGGTCGTCCATCAGGTGGGCACTGCCAAAACGTATTGCAATTGTCGGGGTTGGGGTACAGGCATTGGCTTATTCTACAGTCATCCTGAGGACAGGTAAATTTCTTTTCAAATGGAATTCCTTTTGAAACAATAAATTAGAAAAAGTTAAATTATCTTGATACTTTTTATTACCCAATGCTATTCCAAATAAAGATGTGATAACTAGAATATATCCATTCATTTTACGACAAATGTTCTTGTTAATGTTTAATTAGTAGTTAATAATGGTTTCACTCAATTCATATAAGTATTTAAATAATGTTTTGTAATAGTTATGAAATATTCAGTGAATTTATAGGAATTTTATGAAACTTTTATTACATTTTATCTATGATTTTGCAATTTATGGACTATAATTGTGTGTCATTTATTTATTATATTTAAAACGCACATGCAAAGATTTGAAAATTTAAATACATATAAATTTTAATATACCCTGAATTAATTGTAATGATATTATAGTGATAAAATTAATAAATGCATAAAATTTATTTAAAATAAAGTTATTAAATTTATTTCTTATTCTTGAAATTACATGTATATCGACGAATATTTTTTATTATAATTAAAGTATTACAATTGGTTAAACTAAGTATCACCAACTGAAAAATTTTGGGTTTGGGTAGAGGTAGTTTCACAGGCAAAGCTAATTATTAATAATACAAAAAAGGGCTACTGACTCATATTTTAACAATACTGTCTATGGTAAATGTGAACTTTGACGTCTATATTTTGTATTATTAATATTTAGTTTTGCCTATTAAACTACCTCTACCAACACCCAGAATTTTTCAGTTGGTGATACTTAGACTAAACCTTTTAATAATAAAAATAAAGTTGATTTTTACTTTTGAGACCCCTAATGTTTTTGTTTAAAAAATCAAACTATTTCTCTATCGTGGAACTAATGTACTTGTATATAAATATTTTATTCAATTTCATCAAGGAGTTTAGAATTTATAGCTTGCTCTTCTGTTTAATAAGGAGTTAATCAATTCGGACAATCACTGATATAAATGAACTTGGTATATATAGAAAGCTTATGATGTATAGAACTGATTGGTTGAATTATTTTTGGCGAATGAATATCTGTTCCCGTTAAATTAGGCAAGTTAAAATTGGCATTTTACGCTTTAAAAAAATAAGTTTTGTCCTAGTTAGTAAGCAATTGTAAAGCATAGTTTGAACCTTGCAAAGCTTAGATAAGAAAATGTATATTTGAAATATGAATTTATTAAATGTGAATGAAAATTGATATAAAAATGAGTAAAACATTAATGTTCAGATAAAAACTGAAGGTTCAAAATATGCTTTACTATTGCAAACTAATTAAGAAAAATTTATCTTTCTTTAGAGCTTTTAATGCCAATTTAAACTAGCCGAATCTCATGGAAATAGATGTCTATTCGCCAAAAATAATTCAACCTATCAATTCTATACATCATAAACTTTCTATGGATACCAAGTTCATTGAAATCGGTGAGTCTCTGAACTGATTATCTCCTTCTAAGTTAGATTTGAAACAACTGTAACAGTGCCGAACTGTTATATTTCAAAACAAACTTCTCTTTATTAAATCTTAATAATTATAAACTTATACTTTGTTTGTAAAAATATAATAAATACTTTTAATTAATTTACGGTTTAGAATAAATATATTTCAATAAAGTGTAATTTATATGAAATCAACTATTTTTTTAAGCATGTTCATAAACAAGGATGGCCATCTGGGGAGGGGGGTAAAAGCCAAATACCAGGGATGGCCAATAGGGGGGTATTTCAAAATCCCCCTCTGGAGCAGCAAAATTGGCAAAATACCCCCCCCCCTGGGAAAAATCAGCGGTAAGCCCCTCTCCCGTAGAAAAATCGGGCTCTGATTTTGTAAAATGTTTAGAAAAAATTGCACACATTTTAAAGAAAAGTAGTAATTTAGACATTATTTTGAGTTAAAAATCGTTTAAACGTCATTTTCTCATCAAAATTATCGATATTTCATAGCGATTTTTAACCCAAAAAACCAATTTTAAGTGATAAATAGACAAAATATTGCTTTTTGAGTGAGGTTTCATGTATAATTGATAATTATAGCACTTAATAACCTTTAAATAGCCTAAAATAGCATTAAAAGGCCAAATAGAGCAAAAATACCCCCTACCACCCCCCCTGAAGTCGAGTTCTTTGGCCATCCCTGCCAAATACCACTCTGTGATCGACGGCATTTAAATCAAATTTTAATAAATTTATTTAAATATAAAATTTAATTTAATTTCGAGCTTGTGGCTTTTTAATTGAAAAATTTTATAAGAAACATATTAAATGATTCTTCTGCTGAGTTTTCTAAAACCAACAAATATGTGACTACTCATTAAATTTGTTCTTCACTTTTAACCAAAACTTCATTATTATAATACGAATAATATTTTCAGAACTAGAATTATCAAAATTCTTGTCAAACATTTTGTGAGCTTTTCTTATGTTGGCATCAATAGATACTAATAGATTGTACTTAATTAAAGAATCTTTTACATCTCCATTAGACACATCTAAATTATGTCTAACAAAACCTCGAGATATTTCAATAAAACTCTGAAGAACTTAATGACAACATCTCCTAAAATAGTGTCACAATTCAGGGCAACTCATGGCTGAAAACAATTCTTTTACTGATGTTATAAATTTCAGGTTATATTTTATATCACTCTTTAATTGTTTATTGCCATTTTGAACAAGTTTATTTATTATCTAATCCACTCTATTAAATGTATATTCTACATCCTTTATTGTTAAACTCCATTCTAGTTGTTCAGCATAATTGATATAATTACCTCTTGCTAGTTCACTTATTCTCCATTCTTTGAATAAATGTGTAAAATTAAAAAAATATCATTAAATATTGAATACCTAAGTGTGCAAAATTACTATACTGATATGTCCTCATTTTTATTTTACAATAAACGAACTTGATATGACAAACTTCTGGAGAGATAAGGTTTAAAATAGTCAAAACAGATTTGATCTAGCTCTTTTTGTTCAAGTGCTACATATCTTCATAGACCCGCATTTAATTTTGAAAGTGTTTGTATATCAAGTGTTGACTCGAAAGACTATGTTTTAAAACAAGAATTACAGTCATTTATATACAGGGTGGGTCAGCACCTACGCAGGTTTTAAATTGGCCCTTTTCTTAAAAAGTAAAAGAGATATGGTTTTCAAATAAAAAGCATTATAAAGCTGAATAAAGGTGGGCTCTAAAATTGTTAAGACAATTTTTCAAAATGGCTT
>JAQFZM010002691.1:0-12838 GCA_034695785.1 Galumna obvia | reverse complement strand
AACCCTTTAATAATTAGTCAATCCAAATATTTCACCTTGAGTATACGTTGTATCATGATCAAACCCTATTATAAAAAAATCCTGACCAATGACTATCAATTATTGTTCATATTTTCAAGCGCGCACTTTAAGTTACTAAAAGTTCCGAATCTAAATTATAATCATCATAAACATTTGAACATGTATGCATATTTATTTTTACTAACTCTTTGAAAGTATCAAAATTAGATACAAAAACCCAACAAATTTTGTCAAATTTTTTTCAGTTTTAAACAATTGCCTGAAGTATTGAAATATATTTTAATAATTAAAAATATCCATTAATTAAGAACTTTAATAGTTTATAAAAATAAATCCTGACATTAGCAGTTAGCAAGGTAGCAGGTTAGTTAGCAAGGTCAAAGTTATATTTTTTCATAACTATTAACAAAAACGTAATTTTGTTAAATTGTTTTAAAATAATGTTTAATATGTTTGTACTCAAAGTTATGGAAATAAGTTTTATTGTTATAATAAAAGATACAAATATTAAACGGAATGTTATTATAATATAATTTGTTTCATATAAAAGGCACGAATTCTTATGTTTTATAACATTATCATTGATAACCAACAATTTGATCAGGGTACAATTGATTTGTTATAATAGATAGATCTATAATATAATCACAATTAAAGGGATGAGGTATTCCTTTTTTTTGATTAAACCCTCTATAATGAGAGCCAAGAGTTTTGTTAAATGACTAGAATTTGTTAACAAATATAAATGGAATTCAATTAAACGTTTAATTAATCTTTAATTAGATTAGGAATACTGTTTGGAATGTCTTCATTGCACTGACAGAGTTGTTCCCGATTAGACATATTTGGTATTTGTCGGACGCATTCAATCACTTGTTCTCTATTTGTTTCCCACATTTCGAGTCCAGATTTGGTTAAATTTTGTAGAGAACAGGGAATGCGCGGCAAAACACTGAACTCATAGAAGAGTCCTCTGGCCTTCAAATAAATGATTTTAATTGAGATTTAAGTTAATTATATATAAATGTTTTCTAACTTTTCTTAAAACGATGTTTCCGTTCATATTCATGGCTAATGTACTGAAATGGAAGAGAATCTCATCGGAATCCATTTTATGAGTGATCACGTCTTCGCCATAAACTGATATTATTGCCAAACATATAAAAAGATGGAAATAATAAGTTTGATAGTGAGCCCAACACGACTCCCAAATGAGGAGCGACTCCTTCTCATTGAACTCTCTCTTAAAACAAAGTAAAATCCATCGATGAGTAAATAGTAGTTCCAAATCATCGGAAAATTGTCTCATATATTCATAAAAGTGAGGAATCATTTGTCGTAAGAGTTCCCGAAGAAGTGCCTAAAATATATTGAAATAGAATTAGTTTTATATTAAAATTCATTTATTATTAATTTTAAGACCAGATTTAGGTCTATATCTGAGTCCTTTGGAGAGCAGACAAATCGTGTCCATCGCATCATTGATACGAAACACCAAAAAGTTTTGTCTTCACTTTCGATTTCAGTGAGGAGTGGGGCCACCAAATCAGACATCCCCTGAGTATAACCGATATGAGGACAAAAGAGGGCGAAATTAACTAAAATCCGTTTCATTTTGTCGATATTGTCGTTATTATCGCCCGCGAAGTACGGATTCGAGCGATCGGTGCGGACGACATCTTTCTCTATAATACTCTCAATGTTTCTCCAGAAAGAGTTCCTCTCGTTTTCACTCATTTGATTCAAATTTTGACTAATTTTATTGTATTCTTCGCGTTTAATGTCATCTTCAGCTTCTCTCTGAGCATAAGTCGAATCGAAAGGATATCTCTGAAGAAGAAATGGCCAAATCTGGCGACGAAGTGGAGGTTCGATTCCTGCAAAGAATATAGTCTTTTGAAGTGTCTGGTAATCAGTGATTTGTCCCAATTCATTAACGATGTCCTCCCACTGCAACTCATTTACAGAGACATAGAGTTTTTCTTCGGGATGACATTCTTCGGTCTTTAGTTTTGGCCGACAAATAGAAAACTGCAAATAATTGGTTTCACTTAATGTTTCGGATTTGTCCCAAAAATCCAAACCATTCAAAACATTATATAATTTGTCTAAACCTCCGCAATGAAAGTGAAATATCTTATAAAATGAGTCTCGACTGACAATCACGAGCTGTCCTTTGGTGTCGACACCCAATCCTTCGGAATTAGTTTCTGATTGTTCGCCACAGAAGAAGAGTCGCAAAGACTTTATTTGAGTCAAATCAACGCTAAAAGTGTTGAATCGGTTCTCATTTGTAAAACATCTTTTGAGTGGAGTCGATCTACAACTCTGACATCTCAGAGGTATTGCCGGTGAAGACAGTTCTCCATTGCCTTTAAACTCATGTCCAGAAGTACTGTTCCTTCTTTTGATTTCCAAAATATTTAAATGACTAGAATTTGATTGATTTTTATTATAGTTATCAGAGTTAACACAATCACCGAAATCAAAGACAATATCATTCTTGAAGTCAAAAGACTGGTTCTTCGCGTTTTGTCTTTCAATGGTATCAAAATCTTCTTCGTGTCCATCATTTGTTACAATCGATTGACTGATAATATCAGTGTATTTACTCAAACACTCATTTGGAGTCCATTGAAGACAAAGAGTGAAGTTCTGGTCTTCAATAGTATTATTAAAGTTTCGTTTAATCGTAAGATAACCCAAATTATGAATCAATTCGTTGTTTTGAGAGTCGACTGAATGAACGCAAACATTGTTTTTACTGAAAACCACCTCTTCTTCCAACTCATCGCTCGTTAACTGATGTTTGGTTCCGATATTCAGATAAACTGATGCTCTTCTCAATAGGGTTTGGATTCTCGAAGACATCTCTCGAAAGTCAATCACTTGTTTTGAGTGGATTTAATAAAAGAGTCAATCATTACATTTGTTTGTACTTCAGTTCATCGTTTGATAATAATTTGATAAAACAATTGATTCAATACTTTAATGAATAGTCAGTGAAAACTCTCTCTTTTTATATAGAATTTCATAGAAAACAGAGAATAATCGAGTTCTCTCTCATTTGGCTCCGGGTCTCTCTTAAGCTTCCATTTCCACCCTTTACTCCACATTATATTCTCAACATTTGAACTCTAATTTTCAGTAAAATTAATGAAACAATTTATTTAATAAAATGATTTCTATTTATAAATAGTTTATTGTTTTATTGTCAACATATGGTTTTCAATCTATTTTCAGATTTTTATAAATATTTTATTAAAGCCCTTATACTGAGACTTTGCACTTTATTAGCTCCGCCTACTCATATACGAAAGGCTAAAAAAGTGCAAAGTCTCAGTATAAGGGCTTTATTTTATTGAGAAATACAGAGCGCAGAAACCAAATAAGCCCAAAATCTGTTGAAACTTAATATTGAATACTATTATAAATGGGAATAAATGTCTTTTAAAATGTGTGATAAAACGTGTCGTCACATTAACAGCTCTGAATATATTGCAATCATAATATACGTCATGTATTTATCCTAAAAGAACTAGATTAGTTTCAAAATTCTTCAATAGGAAGAATCAATTACAAAGAATATCGTTTAATAAACTATTTGCAATACTAAACATGATGTACTGACCTTGCTTCTTAATATAATGTCCTTGTTTACTTATATTTCAATTGAATTATTTGATAATAATTTTTTGATACACTTTTCAATAAAAAATAGTTTATCACAAACTTTTAATAAAAGTGTTAACACATTTATAAATTATTCTTTTTTAATAAAGTAAAATCAATTATTAATTATGTATTATATGTAATAATAATATTAATAAATTTATAATTTGTAAATCATTACTGATTTAATTTTTAAAAAAAATAATTTTTTTTATTTCATTTATTACAAAATCTCTTATTTTATGACAAACGACGACCAGGTTTATTGTGTGGGCGAGGATGTGAACAGGATATTAGGAAAGAAGCAAGGTTAACATCAATATTGTGTTCTAATCGAAGAGTTGTGCGATAAAGAAGTGAACCAATTCTTTGATCAAAATCACAGAAATAATGGAGAGTCAGATCCACAACATTTTATTCTTATATTAAAAGAGTAAATATTTATATTAAGTGAAGAAAATCATTTTAAATTCAAAATTAATTTATTTTATTTTTAATTATAACGGTTTGAATGGTTTAAAATTATGCAAACAGTTTACCATGCATAAATAGTTAAAATAAATCAGAAAAATTTATTATGATATTAACCTTTAATATGTTCAGGAACAATTTAAATAAAGACTTTGTCGACATTCATAAAAGAATAACCAAGTTTGTATTTTATAATGGTTTAAAAATTAAACTTTAAATTATTTTAAAAATATTATAATTTATAACTTATAAACAAATTTATAAAGATTAACATTTTAAGCAAGGTTATTAATTGATTAATTAATTTTTAACAACAGAACATAAGAGGAATATCATGGGTTGTATAACTTCGTCCTCAAACGATGAATTCTCACCCATTTCTTCCTCGACTGGTCCAAATTCATCAAGATGTTTTAATTGAAAGCCTGTCTCAATCAGTAAATTAATGTAAGTACTAAGTTTGCGATGTTGCTTGATAATGCCTTTCACTAAAAAGTTGGTTTCCCTCTTGCCTTCAATTTGGAAAGAATTAACTGGCAACGATTTGTTACCTTGCTCATCAATGATCCACCCTTTTTCCGGATTGATGGAAGCGGTAAATATGGGGTGTTCAGCACAGAATACAAAATGACCATTCTTCTTTAATGAATTATAAATAATACGAAACAACCTTGGTAAATTTTCGATATAGTGAAGAACATTACAGGAATAGACTAAATCATAAGCGTTTTCTTCCAATTGGAGTGACTCTAAGTCCTGCTGTCGATAAACAATGTCTGTATCGTTAGTCAAATGTCGGGCCCTCTCAAGCATTTTCTCGGATAAGTCGAGTCCGAGCACTCTTTTGGCCCCTTTCTCTTTAGCATATCTACAAAACCATCCGTAACCACAGCCTAAGTCAAGTACATTCATTTCCTCCATTTTGGGCAACATTTTTATAATACCGGACCACTCGGAGAGTCCGTCCAATCCATAAACGGATCGGCGAAGAGTTGCGTAAGCGTTGAAAAACTCTTTGTTGTCATAAATATTTTGCGCCATTTGTGTCATTCAGTCATTAATTTAAAATTTTAAACAAAACTATTGATATTAAATCTAATCAAATAGTTAGAATTGGTCTAGATCATTTGAAAATAAAATTATATTATTAAAATCATAGAAAATGAATTACCTTGAACAATTATTAATTATGCAAACAGTTATTTAAAAGTTTCTTCCAATCGATAATTTGTTGTAATCTTTAATAAATAAAATTATAAAAACGAAAACAATTTATAGAAGTTTTAGTAATGATTTCGCATATATTAGTATAATCTTTAATTTAAGGATCAATTTCCAAGTTATAACACGATAACCGAACCCAAAATGAACAGAAAAAACCGAATTTTTTTGGTTAAGTCTTTATTTTATTAAAAAACATTTTATAAATTTTGTTTAAATATTTTCATTGTATGACAATAAGTTAGTTAACAAAAGTTAATAAATATTCTTTACATAAATAACAAAATACTATAGAAATTTGCTTTTAATAGAATTTATAGAATTAATAGGAATTAAAAGTAAAATTATATTCAAATACAGATTATATTTTAAATATTAATAAATTTCTTATAATTTTTTACTGAAATTTGAAAAAATATACAAATTTTAATATATATATAAATTTAAATATATATAAATAGAAGACTGCAGAATACCTTGATGGTTTTTCCCTAACTCTAAATTTAAGATTAAATTTCGACAGTGACTAAACCAGAATCTATCAAGTTTTTTGAGCTTGTTCAAATTGTGCCCCATATGTGCCCTCTATTGTAAACACATATAATGAATCAATAATCATCATTTCTTGATTACCAAGGTTATTTGGTTTCAATTACGCTTACATTATGTTTTTTTTCAATGAGTAAACAATATTTAAATCATGAGTTTTATTCCCTAATCTAAAGTCAATCATAAATTATTGCTGTTTATATATATATATTTTAACCTTGTTCACACATTTACTTTAATTATCGTCGACTTCTTTTAATTAAGATTTCTTTTATCAGTAATTCTTTTCGCAAATTAAATAAAATGTTTGCGAAAGAATTATTAGTTTAAAAAATATAAGCATGCTAACTTTATTTTCATAGTTTGATCATGTTCAAAAATTCTTCAATATTTTTGTTGAAGTTTAGAAATCAGTAGTAAATATATATATATATATATATAAAATGAAATGAAATACCAAGAATCTTTCCTAAGTTATAGAATTAAATTAATTTTATATAATTATTGATAACAACATACAAATAATATCCAAATATTGTGTCGATAAATTCAGTTATCTGTAGCGCTGGAACTGTTGCCTAAAAAAATACCTTGCTATTATCGCTCTAGCAGTTCCTAGAGTATGGCCAACTCTACACTTTAGGTACCAGAAATGGGGGTTCACTCGCTATTCGCCAACTCTTTAGCCGTTGATATCACTTCGAGCACTGCTTTCAATTAACTTTCAATTAATAGCTTTCAGCGAATAAAACACTGATTTTAATAATTCAAAAACTGTTTATTTGTTTTACAAAATAATATAACTTTTAGTCACAAAAATTAATGAATTGCTTGAAATTGTTAAAAGAATTGCTTTTATAGCCTTTCAAATGAAACTTTAGACTTAAGAACCGTCAAATATATATTTACTCACTATTGAAGTAATACAGTAAAACCTCTATAAAGTCATAAGAACTTAAAGATGCACAAATTTGAACCCTAAACACAAATGATTACATTTAATGATTTCATACAAAACAATATACGTACTGTTTGTTAGAATGAATATCAAATTAAAGATGGCGTCTAAAATCTGTGCATGTCTATGAGCGTATGGCTTTATCTAATTAAACATGTTGCACCATAAAAGCGACTTTCAAAAGTACTGTTTTACACATAAAACGTATACTATTTAACATAATTTCAATTATAATTTTTACGTTTTATGTGTAAAAGAGTACGCTTGGAATTCGCTTTTATGGTGCAACATCTATACCTCTATATCTCGACCCCAAACTCATTTCCCAATCATTTTATATAGAAAATTACCTCTACATCTAAGAAACCTCTATATCCCAAAACTCGACTGAGAAGACCAAAACACATAATTTAAGTAAAACCTCTATAACTAAGTAAACAACTAATTTTCTACAATTTATTCTTATTTTGAAGACTTTAATAATAACTATATTTTGTCGAAAAGTATGTGTTTTGTAATTTAAAGTTAACTAATGTACTAAAAATGCCATAAAAGAGTCAAAGGAATTGTATTTTTAAAAGAAAAAGTTTTTAATTATTGATTATTGTAATGGATAGTTTAACCATGATCAACTTATAAAAATATATAAGATTTCAATCTCAATTGTTAAGGAAATTATAAAAGATTATGAAAATTATATGATTAAAACAATTGAATCGTTTGATATTAAAAAAAAAGTTATCTCAATCATATGCTTTAGCATTAAAAGTCCAACACAAACACAAAACCTGTTTTGTACCTTTATTATAGATTGCTCTCCACTACATAACTCTTTTTAATATCAAACGATTCAATTGATCCAAATTTGCTTCATATCCATTAGTAATTATTTATTTTCTAATATAGAAAATAAGACAAAAGATTCATATAATTAATAAATGATTTCATAAGTTTATTAAAATTTATTATTAAAAAACTATAAATTTTAAAAATATTTATTTGAAATAAATGAGTTAAATAACTTATTTATCAAAATTATAGACTTTATAAAAGTTATCGATTTGTTTATCATTTAAACCCAAATGTTTGCACTCAATTAAAGGCAACATATCGTCGGTTATGTCGTAAATGATTTCCCGATTTCCGCCATAACTGACCGGTAATTCGTTGTCATCGATATCGATGTGATCTTTTAACTCTTCCCTTTTGATATGTAGATAATTATTCTTGCTTCTTCTTGAAGAAAAAGATTTAATTATATTAGACAAGGGAACTAATAACCAAGGTATGTCCATAATTATTCCTAATTGTAGTAATTGTGGATAATATTCCCAAAGAGATGACGAAAACTTAGCGATTGACATATCAATTGAATTAAGTGAAGCATCCTGGTGATTTGAAAAATAATTAAATGATCATATTATATTAATATATAAATATATATTAATCTAGTTACTAGATTCTAGTACATTAATAGAACAAAATATAACCTTCCAGTCAGAGACGGAAATATAACCCCTATTTCCGACGGTTCTGTCCAACACTTCAATAACGTGTGAATTGAATTGTTTGAACAGGAAATTGAGTTCTGAAATCTTTTTATACTTAATTGTATTACCCCAATAACATAATCTTCCTTGCTTATCTTTACTGAACATTTGGTTTCCAAATATTAGAGTCATTTCTCGGGGAAAGTATTGGCGATTCCTCTCGTGAACACCAAATGATTTCTTCCATTGCATGGCTGTGACCAGTGCTTTGAGGGCCTCATCTGGTGTTCCCTTTTCTAAGAGAAACCTCTCGATCTGCCAGTCCTCAGACCGACACCTCTCGACATCAATTGAATGATACAAATGTTTATTAGTTTCGGCCTCTAATAAGAACTTCCGACGAATCACTTCAACCACCGCTTCATTGTTTAAATCTTTGAGTCCATAAATATTGTCCGACATTTTAATAAAAATATAGTAAACGAACTAAACATTAGTTATATTTTTTTTAAATACTAATAGAAAACAGTTTTTAATTCCATAAATAAAACCAACAAATGATAAAATACTATCAAATCAATACCTTTGAATCATAGATTAAATGAGAATTCACTTACTTTTAGGCCAATGTTTTAGACTTTATAATTATTCTGTACGACTATAATATAAATTATTGTCAGCTTGGTCTTTTTGATGAGGGCTTTATTCATGATTAGATTCTTCAGTAAATTTAAATAAATTCAGGTTTAAACACAAGTTTAGGTTAAATACTATTTATTTAATATAAAGTTTAAAAACACAAAAATGATTATAACTTTAGACTTTAGTTGAGATCTGGAGCTGTCGAGAGGTTAGGAGAGAGTGTAAGTGCTCTTAAGCTTTGGTTGGGGTCTCAAAAGTAGTGGACAATAAGGAGTGCCTACAAAGGGAATCGGTTTTTGTTTTGACCTCCAAAACATTGGAACTGGACTCAAGTCAGGCCCTTAGCTTTTTAGTTAAAAATAGCCATAAATAGGAATGGCTTTAAAGTGGTAGTAAAGTCAAGTCATGACATTATCCTTATTTATAAGTTATAGAACATTTTAATTCTATAATTATAATTTATAAATTATAATTATAGAATTAAAATGTTCTAGCTTATTTTTAAGTGGGAAAATATACATGTATATGAATATGAGTTTATTTATTAATATATTTTATACATAAACACAATTTTTTGTTATTTCTTAATCGATAAACTTTGTTATAAAATTAAATTAATATTATTGAATCATATTTTGTAACTTGTCATTTTTCAAAAATTCAATTAAAAATTAATTATTTTAAAATAAAATTTTTATTAATTTTTTCTAAACTGAATTACATTAAAGTTTGAGAAAAGTGTCCCAAATATATAAAATTGTCATAAATTTAAAATCAAATTATTTTTCAAAATTATAAACTTTATAAAAGTTATCGATTTGTTTGTCATTTAATCCCAAATGTTTGCACTCATATAAAGGCAACATATCGTCGGTTATGTTATAAACAGTTTCCCGATTCCCGCCATAACTGACCGGTAATTCATTGTCATCGATATCGATGTAATCCCTTAACTCTTCTTTTTTAATAAACAAAAACCTTTCCTTGATTCTTTTTGGTAATAACGTTTTCATAATATTCCAAAATGAGGTAAATACCCAGGACATATTAAGTGTAATTCCTGAGTGTATAATAAGTGGGTAATAATGTAATAAAGCAGTGGAAGACTTAGCCATTGACATATCGACATTCTTAAGGCTGGTGTCCTGTCAGGTATATTAGAAAACGAACAAGATAAACTAAGTTGGAAATAAAAAATATCATACCGTCATATCTCCGACAGAAATATAACCCATATTTCCTGCCATTCGGTCCACAATTTCCACAAAAAATGCGTTATAATTCTCGAATAAAAAGTTTAATTCTGGAATTTTCCTGTATTTAGAGTTATTTCCCCAAATAATTGTTCGACCTTGCTTGTCTTTACTCGGCTTGAAATGTCCAAAAATTAAAGGTATTTCTCGAGGAAAGTATTGGTGAGTTCTTTCGTGAACACCAAATGATTTCTTCCATTGCATGGCTTTGACCAGTGCTTTGAGGGCCTCATCTGGTGTTCCATTTTCTATGAGAAACCTCTCGATCTGCCAGTCCTCTGACAGACACCTCTCGACGTCCATAGAATGATACAAATGTTTATTCTTTTCGACCTCTAATAAGAACTTCTGACGAATCTCTTTAACCATTACTTCATTCTTCACATCTTTGAGTCCATAAATATTTTCCGACATTTTTTTTAATAAATAAAAGTCTTTAATAATAAATTTAATACTTCAAACACTTTAATACTTTAACGTTTAAACACCATTTAATGAATAAATACTGAATAACATTTTGCTTAAAAGGGACGCAGTTGTCCTTGCCCAGTCATTATGCGATTTAAAAACCTGAGCCTTTCATTGTATAACGAGTTAATTCATTTATCCTTGACGCTTTTTTTAGACAACACTTAATGAGTTCTAAATAATATGACTTAACTATTGGTTTAAAAGTTGGCCATCGATTTAGACTTTGTTGTGTCCATTGACTACATTTTTTTTAAAGATATCAAAAGTTATTAATTTTTGTTTTATATTATTATTTGTTTATTATTAATTGTATTACTTATCACTTTATTATCTATACTTTTAAATAAGTACTCAATAATAGATACCATTAATATATAAATTTGTAAACATTTAGTTATTCTGTTTAAATAACAAAAAATTCTAGTTTTAAACATTATTTCTAGGTATATATTTTATTTGCTCACTTTATCCTTAAAAAGTACCCTTGTTAAATAATTTGAATAACGTAATTGACATAAATTATTCTAAACTATAATTAAAGGCATTTCATTTTTATTATAGTCTTTTATTTATAGACTCATAATTCTAATTCTTTTTATAGAAGTGATTAAAATTGAAAAGTTTTAGAGATTAAAACAAATAAACTTTTATCTCATTTACTACAAACTCTACTTTTTATCTAAATTCTGAGTTTATTGACAAATAGAAAAACAGTATATCACTAGTGATTCAGTACCTGATAATTACCTAACCTAAATAATATTACGACACGTGGCAAGAGTTAAAAGACATGTTCAGGTCATAGTATATGTTCCAATAAACAAGGTCAAAGTCTAAATATAGATTTGAAATCATTGATAAAATGAAAGTTAAAGATTATTCAGATATGATTTAGTTTAATTATAATTTTTCATTAATCTTGGTTATTAAAAATAACTTAAAATTCCAAGTTATAAGAACAAAAGCAAAAATAAATATCTTTAACCTTGCTAAATATTAAATGCTTTTATAAAGTATTTCTAATACAGTGATGCCGGAGTAGTGCAGAATTTTAGGATATTTAGTGCGTAATGTATGTGACAATTGCAAACACATTAAAGATATTCATATGTTCAATGAATGAACATGGTCAATTCATACAATAATTATAATAAAATATTTTACCCCCTATGCCCTACTCCGGCAACGCTGTTCTAATAGATTCATGTATTTTAATTTAGAGTTGAAATAAAAAAAACTTATTATTAATAATAATTAAAAATAAATTTATGCAAGACTATTTTATTACAAACAATATAATATTTACTTATTTTAATTAATAATTTCTAAAATATTAATTAAAAAAGATTACTAATTAGTCATGGTCTTTTCCACTCAATCAATATGAGGGGAAATTCAAGTTTGAAATTTCATTAAATATTATAGTTTTAAAGAATGGTTTTAATGGATTAAAACTATAAATCTAAAGCCTATTATAGGTAATTTTTGGGGTAAAACATCTCATTGTATAATATAAGTATTGAATTAAAATTTTATTGTTTAGATTCGAAACTTATTAATATATTAATAAAAATTTGCATTTCATTAATATAAGAGGAAATCATGGTCATATTTTAAGTGAATAAATGTTCGTCAATCAAATTAATACTAATTTATTCTTGAATTTCAATATTACTTAAAATTATAAAAATTATATTTGAAATTAACTGTCATTTGATTAGAGTTTTGAGGAAAATATTTTCATTTTATGATTCAATAATCAATTTATAGTTCGATTTTCCTCAAATAAATAGCATTTGTTTATTAAATGAATAATAATGTGTTGGCATTACATTTATATTCATTAATAAATTGGATATAAAAATAGTTTAATTGGATTTACAATAATTTAGATATAGTTTTGATCAGAAGATAAGTATCGAAAACACTTATCTTTTAATTATAATTGTGTTTAAACGTTAAAGTATTAAAGAACGATACAAGAGTTCTCTATTGGGACGTGCTATATCCCAAGTCAAAAGGAACTCTATCATACTCGATTCTAGAATAAATTTAAAGATTTTTGGTGTTTTCGGTTGACCAAAATATTG
>JAQFZM010002690.1:0-12840 GCA_034695785.1 Galumna obvia | reverse complement strand
AATACATGTTTAAGACTGAATACAATTGTTGTAAAACATAGGCTTTTATAGTAAAGTGAGACTCAATGTTAGGTTTAAGTGTAGTCTCAGGTTTAGGTTACTTTTGACATGAGTTATGATTAGAGCCAGAGTTCGAGAAGAGATAAGAATATTTGGCAGTGAGTCTAAGGACTGCCTCAATATAAAATAATCGATATATTTGGTCGATAAATAAATTAGATTTGAGATAAATATAATAATAAATTATTTGAATAAAATTGTTTTGATTTTAATTAAATGTCAAAATTAAAAACATTTGAAAAACAAATTATAATGAGTTAGGGCTCGATTTTTTGTATAATAGATTAAAATAAATTTATAAGTGTTTTGATTTTCAATAAATATTTACGATAATTGACAAAACAATTAAACGTCAAAATTAAATGTCAAAACAAATTTAAATGTAAATAAATGTTATTAAATGTATGGTTTGATTAATGCCTTCTGTTATCAAAAATTTAAGCTCTTTTGCAAAAAAAAAGAATAAAATCCCTTTCAAATGAAATTAATAAAAGATAATCAGTTGTGAAAATCATAAGAAATGTCAATCCATATTAATTTTTATTCTTTTTTTTCATCCTATTGTTGTGTCTGTCCTTCAATTTTTAGTCTAAAACGATTAAAATATAGTTTATTTTAAATGAATTAAATATTTTATTATTTTTGAATTAAATGTATTTAATCTTATATATTAAAACTGCTATTTAGACAGGAATAGCTAAATCAAACTAATCTACATATATTTAACAAAAGTATTATCAAAGGATTTCTATTTATTTAATTGGACAAGACTACTTTTAGTATCATTCTTTAGTTTCTATTAATAGTAATGATTATAATCTTATGTTAACTAATCAATATTTTTATTAATTTTATTAAATTTTTAAAATTTATTCTGAATTAATTTTGATATGATTACTTATGCCTGGGATTAGTACATTTACCTAGCATATATATTTTAACCTTGACTTAGTTCAATACTATTTTTATGATTAAATATTTTATTTATATTTTATTAATAATATTCCATCAAAAATAAATAAAATTTTACTTATTTATATTAATATTTATATTTATTTAGCAAGATTATCGATCCAAATGTACATTACAATAACTTATTAATATAAGAGCTAGATTAAATAATAAATTGTTGAAAATAACTGGGAATAAATTCTTTGAATTTAAAAATGAGAGTTAATTACAAGAAATTATTCCATTATTTCTATACTTTATTATGTCTTTGCATTTGTTTATATCAAATCCAAGATATCTGTGAACTCTATTTCTCATATAAGACGACAACATTTGTGAGTTATGACAAACAGACGGAGTTCTCTCTTCCGGCCATAACTTTCTGTTTTGACAAAAGATATCTTCTGAGACCAAAATATATCCATCGCTTTGGTATTAATGAATCGGAAAATGATTCCAAACTCAATGAAAGGATAACAGAATTGATGGCAAATATGACAATCAGTGAACAGTTTAAGGCATTGTATGAATTCGAGGAATACTTTCCAGAATGCGGTGCTTTTAATACAAAAGTTATTGAGAGTAATGTAACCAAAATCGAGAACAAGTCTTACTTAACCAACTGTTCCCTAATTAGTCCGATTCGCAGATCAATTGATTATTACAGGTATTAAACAAATGAAATATAATTTTCAAAAAAAATATATTAAAATAATTTTGTTTTAAAGGATTTGTTTCACATTATTCTCACAAAACGAGAGTCAATCGGATGACAATTATATAATGATTAATGACTTTGAATACAGAGACTATTTAATTGATTTCGCGTATATTACTGTCAATACTTCGATCAATATCTCAGTAATAGTTCATCGGAGAGGAGAGAAAATGCTTGAGTTCGACAAATTTGAGCACATCTTTTATCAATACACTGGAAAGACCTCATATTTTTTTAAATACGAAAGAACTAAAGTCTACTCTTTGAGTAAACCATATGAAACAAATTGCAAGGATTATACTAAAGAGGGCTATTCATCGAGACATTCCTGTATAATGGAGTGCCGTTTAGGACAGTTGTCTAAACATTACAATAATTTTTGTGTCGGAAATTATTTAACTGAAGACACAAAAAGTCAACAGAAAATGATTAACCCTTTGAATGATTTCATTAGAAATTGGAGTTTAGACAAAATTATTGGCGATAAATGTAAAGCCATTTGTGGAGAAGACCCGGAGTGTTATTCAGAGTACTATAAGCTTAAAATGATACCATACGGAACATATAATTTGCCTTATATTTCATTCTTCTCGCCCTCAACTCCAGACCTCGTATACAGATATTTACCGAAAATATATTTCATTGAATTTATTCTATTCATCGCCAGTTCTATCAGTCTATGGTTTGGCTTTTCTGTATTTTTATTATCCAGTCACATATGGAAAATTATCTTGCTCATTAAATGTAAATTATTTCTTTTAAAAACAATCAATATTTCACCCAAAATACTAATCCTGAAAAAAGGAATAATACTTCAGTCCTAATAATTTTTTATTAAATTTTTTATGCTTGTTAACTTATCAAAAAATGTTTTCTCTCTCTCTTATTATTGCAAGTTAATTAAAATAATTCAAATAATATTTACATTAAAATGAATATCATATAAATATATGTCACAATTATATTGCATTATAGTAATTAAACTAGCTAGATCATCATAATATTAAAATAATTTTTTTATGTAAGCAATTATTTAAAGCATAAGTACTTATTATTAGTTGTTTACATCAGTTCTAACTGTAAATCATTCGTAAAGTAAAATGAATTTTCTCTACTAACAGAAACTTGTCATTATTTGTCAGGGTAATTTCCATAAAAAATAAAATTAATCTTGTCAATTTAATGAGTTTGTCTTAATTTTATGTCTAAACCTAATGTATTTTTGTTAAAACTTTATATCTAGGTAATTAAAATGAAATACAATTTATATGTAAAAAGAAAACGACAGCTACTTAATAATAACTAATTACCTTACTAGTTTATGGCAGTGAGCATGTAAATTAAAAAATATAGTAAGTATATAAATATTGTGTAACCAAGTTTCATTACTGTCTTATCAATTTTTCAAGATGTTGTCTTTGAGGCTCATTTTCTTATCTAGGTCAACTTTTATAACAAAGTAAGTGATTGTATATTAAGATAAAAGAATTATACAATTCTTAAGAAAAACACTAATATTTTATTTATTTTTTTAATCTAATATTTTTGAATCAATTTTTTTGATTTGATTTATATCTAAAGGGAAAATTAAAATGAAACAAGGTAAAGTTAGTGATTGGCAGTCAAAAGTGGAAGTGGTTGAAGAAAAAAAGAAGAAATTGGATCCGAGTAAACGTTTACCATTGGAACTGACCATTGATTCAATTGATGACATTCTCTACAGAATTGGTTTGTGTTTGACATCAGTTAGAGATCGACCCAAACGTCATTTCATTCATCACCCAATCGTTGTATCCATTAATTTGATTATATTTCTCACAGAAAGAGTTATAACTCTAATTAATGATGAGAACAATCATCAGATTTATAAAGCTCTGGGATGTGTCGGGTATTTCATTGGTGTACCAAAACATGTCGACTCCTTCTTTATTCTCTGTTCTATTCTAATGATGAGCACTCAACTCATTTACTACAATAACTATAAGAATGGCATAAAACCGACATTTCTTCGAATATTCCAAATGATGTCGGGTTTGATTCCACCCAAAGATATCGGAATAACTGATGAAACAGAGATAAGACAACTAATTAAAACCACCGCAAGACTAAACTCATTTGTCTTTTGGCACAACAAGACTTACATTCCATTAATAGCGGGTATATTTGCCTTTGGATTTTATCTATACTATGGAACAACATTCGAGATCTTGGCCTATGGTCTACCAAGTGGATTTATGTTCCTATTCTGGGGACACTATTTGTGTAATATAATGATATTCCAATCGGTGGTGTTTTACGTAATTTGCATGTATTTAAACTTCAAAATCAATCGATTGAATGAACTTTTATTAGTAATTAAAGAAAGGAAACGATTCCTCGGAATCCGGAAAATACTTAATTCATTTGATTCGATATTCTTAGAGATAAGTGAATACAACTCTATCTTATGGTCGAAATTCTTATTCATCTTTTGGTTAACTATTGGACTGATGTGTGTATTATTCCTATACCTTGGAATATACATTCCTGTAATCATTTACATCAAATTTGTATTCCTTTACGGGGCACTACTTTTTGCCTTTACCTTCACATTCGTTATATTCAAGGCTTCTTCAGTTCAATATTCTGTTGTTAAGTCCTATAAAATATTGAATTCATTTATTATATCGTACTATAAATGCCATAAAAACTACAATAGTTTTAGTGGTTTTACTTTGAAAACACAAATTAAGGTCTGATTAAGAATATATTTTTACAGTAATTAATTTGATTTATTATCTAGATTAATTCATTGATCGAAAGAGTGGGAAAGAAAAAGATTGGTTTTACCTGTTGGAAGTTATTCACTATTAATTACTTCCGATGCTATGAAGTGAGTCTTAAATAGTTATAATTTTATTTTTAATTTAATTAATTTTTATGTATAAAAACAGGTAATCGCAACGCTCTCTATATTCTTCATGAATGTGGTCGAACTCAAATATTAATTTACACGATAACATTATCTTGACAACTTTTTATGATTAATTCAAATAAGTTCTAAATCTATTCTCAATGGAAATAAACTTAACACTAACTTAACTAAACAAATAAACTTAGTCTTACAAACCCTTAAGTTCACAGAAACGGGTCATTTCATAAAACAAAGAGTTGATTACCTCAATATACATGTTGTATAACTTGGTCACTTTATAGAATTTAAAGTGCATAAAATAAAACTTGCTACTTAACATTCTATCATCTATAATAATATTCAAAATTATTTATTTAAACAGTACTAGATGACTAACTGAAATACAATTGAAAATATTTTAAAATATAGTCAATGGATGTCAACACTTATGAAATATATCTCAAGTATTTTAATAACAGAAATGACAGTAATTTTTTAGATTATGTTATATAATATTATGTAGGGTTAGAGTTTGGTTAGATTTAGATAAGGTAAGGCTTCACTAAATAAGAACTACCTTGGTTATAACTTAAATTTTAATTCAATTGTTTTTCAATAGTTCTTATCCTCATTTAAATTAGTTTCTTGGTTATTTACATTTTCTTGGGTTATTTCTTGTTTTCTTTCCCGTTTGAATACACGGAATAAAAACATGTGACACTCTATCTAGTTAAAAATGATGAAAATAAATTATTTTTACAAATGTCTAATAGCAAGGTTATTTTTAAATGAAATTAGAATAATTTTGTCATTTAAATGAATTTCACTAAATTTATATTTAAAATTATTGAATACAAAGTATTACATAAATAAAGTTTCATTTATATAAAAATATATGACTTAAAAACATAATTATTTATATTTAGAAAATAAACTAAATTTAATTAACCTTAACTAATAAAAATTAAATTAATTATCATAGTGCATGCTATCATATCAATGAGCATGCTAATTAAAAAATATGCTCTTTATATAAATACAAATTTGTCATGTTTAATTATTTCTCGGTCTCTAGTACTGCACTTTTGAATTATTTTTGTTAATATTTGTATTAAAGTATAAATTATTGTAAAATGGATAATAAAAGTGAAGAATTTGACATTTAGTCAATAGTTAATAACCATTTGTTCAAAACCTAAAAGATTGAAACCATTTTAAATACAGTAATACTTCAATAGTTTAAACTAATTTTTTTAATTTTAATTTTGAGTCAATTTTTGATTAAATAATTAGTAAAAAGTTTTGATTGAATTATGAGTAAAATAAAAGAAAAGGGAATAAATCAGAATAAATGTTTGCCTTCGGAACTGATCATTGACTTTATTGATGACATTCTCTACAGAATTGGTTTGACATCAGTTAGAGATCGACCCAAACGTTCACTTATTAATCATCCGATAGTCATAACAATTGTTTTGAATACATTTCTGATTCAAAGGGTTATTACTGTTTTAATTGATAGAGAAAGTCATCAGATATTTAGAGCTTTGGGATGTGTCGGGTATTTCATTGGTGTACCCAAACATATGGATATATTCTTTATACTCTGTTTTGTTTTATTAATCAGTCCTCAACTCATTTATTACAATAACTACAGGAATGGTATAAAACCAACTTTTCTTCGAGTATTCCAAATGATGTCCGGAAAAGTTCCGCCAAAAGATATCGGATTAACGGATGAAAAAGAGATAAAGAAGTTATTAAACTTCAACCATTTGAAGTCGTGTTTTATGGTATACCAAAATTTCACTAAATTTATATTTAAAATTATTGATTACAAAGTATTTCATAAATAAAGTTTCATTTGTATAAAAATATATGACTTAAAAACATAATTATTTATATTTAGAAAATAAACTAAATTTAATTAAATTTAACTAATAAAAAATAAGTTAATTATCATAGTGCATGCTATCATGTCAATGAGCATGCTAATTAAAAAATATGCTCTTTATATAAATACAAACTTGTCATGTTTAATTATTTCTCGGTCACTCGTACTGCACTTTTGAATTATTTTTGTTAATATTTGTATTAAAGTATAAATTATTGTAAAAATGGATAATAAAAGTGAAGAATTTGACATTTAGTCAATAGTTAATAACCATTTGTTCAAAACCTAAAAGATTGAAACCATTTTAAATACAGTAATAATTCAATAGTTTAAACTAATTTTTTTAATTTTAATTTTGAGTGAATTTTTGATTAAATAATTAGTAAAAAGTTTAGAATGAATTATGAAAAAAATAAAAGAAAAGGGAATAAATCAGAATAAATGTTTGCCTTCGGAACTGATCATCGATTCAATTGATGACATTCTTTACAGAATTGGTTTGGGTTTGACATCAGTTAGAGATCGACCCAAACGTTCACTCATTAATCATCCGATAGTCATAAAAATTGTTTTCAATACAATTATGATTTATAACTCTTTTAAGTGAAAGAGAAAGTCTTCAGATATTTAAAGTTTTGGGATGTGTCGGGTATTTCATTGTGTATCCAAACATATCGAAATTCCAAAATTCCCGGGTCGGGGTGTCTTTGCGGGTTTGGGTTTGCTTTTTCGCAGTCTAGTTTACACTTATTTTATGAACTGATCATGTTCGTTCACTAACCATATGAATAGCTTTAATGAATTTACACATTTCACATATCATAAGCACTAAATGTATTAAAAAAGTGTACTTAAAAAACATCACTGACTTAAAGCATTGAACTTGCTAAAACATATAATATTAATAATAAAATATTTTTATAAATAGAATTCTATTAAATACTAAAAATAATATTTAAATCAATTGTTACGGATTATTATTAACGATATTTTAATTAATTATATAAAAAGGATTTTCATATTTTATTTTTTTTAAAATATTTGAAAATTGAGTCTATTTTGAAAAAGAGATCAACAAAAGAGTCAATTAAAAGATGGCTTTAGAAGAACCTTCTGACCACAAAAAGAGTGTCATTCTATGCGATGATGTATTGATTCTGATTCTCAAGAATCTAGACTTCAAGAATCTGATGAAAATGAAGAGAATTAGTTCACAATTCAAGGATTGTATCGAAGAAGTGTTTAAAAGAAGAAAATATCTATTTATTGATGACATCAATGATAAGCGGTTCCTAAAAAGGGTGTTCTTTAGGGAGTTTTATCTCAAAAGATTCAAAGAAATTGATTACAAAAAAGAATTTTTCACTGATTTTAATGTTTTCGTTGATTTTCAAGATTTGAATACCAAAAAGATATTAAATTACTTCAAATCGGTATACAATGAATGCAAAGTAAAGGTTTTGGCGATTAATCACAAAATCGATGAAAAATATTTAGAATTTTTGGCCGAAACTGAGAATTCAGTAAAAGTGCTATATTTGGGCCCAAAATTCATGGGATTTGGAATTCTAACTCTTGAAAGAATGGCTCAAATTTTTGAAAACAAAATTAAATCATTATTTCTATACACAGAGAATGATATGGAAAGTGACACAAAAATTACAACTATTTTAAAGAAATTACAAAATTTAGAGGAATTATATATTCTTAATGACGGAAGTAATGAAAGTGTTTTGACTTATATTCCTCTAACAGTTAGAAAACTGACTCTCAAAATATGGGATTTTGAGAGCAATGAATACTTGGATTCACTCAAACAAATGTTTGAAAGAAATGAAAACAAATTCATATATTTCTCAACCGATTATCCAATAAATGGCGATATTTTGGAGTCTTTGAAATTGAAATCAAATCTCAAATTTCTTTGGATTACTTGGAGTGACATTCAATTAAGAAAACTCTTTGACTTTCTTTTGGTTCAAAAAAATATCAGAGAATTTGGTTTTAATAGAATAAGAGATGGAAAGCGTTTAATATTAAATCTCGATATCAATCGTGAATACAAGTTCTCAAAAGTGCGAATTTTTTTGATGGATAATATTGTGATCAGAAAATCTGAATTCAAGTCAATCATGAAATGCTTTCCAAACACTTTATATCTATATTTGTATCGAATGAATTTGTTGTGTAAATGCAATCAATGGACAAATATTTGTTTTCAATGCAGTTCTCAATGTTTTGATATTTTGGCAAAACTTCAATCTTTGAAAATATTAGTTTTGGATGAAATCAAAACAATACGAATCGATTCACTGGAAAAGTTTGAGAATTTGAATGCAATCATATTATACGACAAATCTATTGATTACAAAGAATTGGTCTCAAAAGCAAAACAATATTCAACTGAAAAGCCTTTCAAAATGTTAAGACTTTATTTCAATGACATAACTGTTGAAGAACTGAATGAATTGAAAGTAAATATTCCCAAAAACTTATTTATAGACAAAGATTTCAAAATTGAATAAATTTAGTCTTTGTTTTAATTACTTTTTAAAAAAATCAATATATTATTTTATGATTAAATTATTTTAACTAATATTTATAAACGATTTTTGAAATTATAAATATTATTCTTTAAAATCAATGAATAAAACAAATAAAAAACTTTTTATTAAATAAAATATTTAATTCAATTAAATCTTTCATTTAATTATTATTTATTTAGTTTTTATAAGTTCTTTAATAACAATTTCTAATTTAAACTAATTATGTATTTTAATATACAGACTTCAATCAGTTATTTCTATTCCATTAAATGATTGTATTTTTGTTACTAATTTCTATACAACACTTTTAATGTATTGATTAGTTTTCATTTCTGATTATGTGATCCTAATATAATAAAATTTATATTATAAAACCTATTTAATAACATAATTTTTGAAGAATTTTGAAAATTGAGAATTGAGTCGAATTTGAAAAAGGGATCAAAAAACATATCAATTTAAGATCAAGAGATGTCTTTGTTTAAAATAATCTCTTTGTTTATAATTTAGATATTTTAAATTAAAATTTTTAATATCAAATAATATTCATAATATAATTATTGTGACCTAACTTTGGAATATAAATGTAATTATTTTTAGTGGTTTTGGTGTTAATAATTGACTAATAAATTATTGAGTCTTGTAAATATGCGATTTAAAATTATTATATTGTGTTTAAATAAAGTACAGTTCGGCCTCCATATAACAAGACTCGATATAACAAGATTTTGGTAAAACAAGGTGAACTTAAAGCACCAACCGATCCCAGGTAATGCAAAATGAACTTTATTTAACAAGATTTCAATTTAACAAGGTAATCTAGCTGACAACAGCGAGCTTGTTAAATCGAGGCCGAATTGTATAAATTAAATAATTATAATTAAATAACAAAAACAATTTAATGATAATTTATTAATTAGTTTTATTAATTTTGATTAAATACTAAAAATAATATTTAAATCAATTGTTACGGAATATTATTAACGATATTTTACTTAATTTTTAAAAATGATTTTCATATTTGATTTTTTAAAATTATTTGAAAATTAAGTCTATTTTGAAAAAGAGATCGACAATTAAGAGATGGCTTTAGAAGAACCTTCTGAACACAAAAAGAGTGTCATTCTATGCGATGATGTTTTTATTCTGATTCTCAAGAATCTAGACTTCGATAATCTGATGAAAATGAAGAGAATTAGTTCACAATTCAAGGATTGTATCGAAAAGGTTTTCCAAAGAAGAAAATATCTAATTATTGATTACAAAAGAGATAAGTTGTTCCTAAAAAGGGTGTTCTTTAGGGAGTTTTTTCTTAAAAGATTCAAATATATTGATTACAAAATGGAATTTTTTAGTGATTTTAATGTTTTCGTTGATTTTCGAGATTTGAATACAAGAAAAACATTAAATCACTTCAAATCTGTATTCAAAGAATGCAAAGAAGTGAAGGTTTTGGGGATTAATCACAAAATCGATGCGAAATACTTTGAATTTTTGTCCGAAACTGAGAATTCAGTAGAAGTGCTATATTTGGGTTCAAAATTCTTGGAAATTGAAATCCAAAAACTTGAAAGAATGGCACAAATTTTTAAAAACAAAATTAAGGCATTATTTCTATTTCCAAACAATGGTTTTGAAAGTCACAGAAAGATAACAACTATTTTGAAGACTTTCCAAAATTTAGAGGAATTGTCTATTTTTGGTTACATTAATAATGAAAGTATTATGACTTATATTCCTCTGACAGTTAGAAAACTGACGCTTCAAATCTGGGATTTTGAGAGCAATGAATACTTGGAACCACTGAAACAAATGATTGATAGAAAGGAAAACAAATTCATTTATTTTTCTACTAATTTTCCAATTAATGGCGATATTTTGAAGTCTTTGAAATTGAAATCAAATGTTAATTATCTTACAATTGTTTTGAGTGAAAATCGGATCAAAAATCTTTTTGACTTTCTTTTGGTTCAGAAAAAAATTAGAGGAATAGGAATCAAAAGAATAAGTGATGGAAAGCATTTAATATCAAATTTCGATATCAGCCGTGGATTCAAGTTCTTAAAAGTGCGAACTTTTTTGATGAATAATATTGTGATCAGAAAAACTGACTTCAATTCAATTATGAGATGTTTTCCAAAGACTTTATATCTGTATTTGGTTTCAATCAATTTGTTGTGTAAATGCAATCAATGGACAAATATTTGTATTCAATGCAGTTCTCAATGTTTTGATATTTTGGCAAAACTTAAATCATTAAGACTTTTAGAATTGGGTGAAATCAAATCATTACGAATCGATTCACTGAAGAAGTTTGAGAACTTGAATTCCATCCGATTATTGAGCAAATGTATTGATTACAAAGATTTGGTTTCAAAAGCAAAACAATATTCAATCGAAAGGCCATCAAAATTATTGAGACTTTATATCAACACAACTCTCGAAGAATTGAATGAATTGAAAGAAAATATTCCCAAAAACTTATTTATAGACAAAGATTTTGATATTCATTAAACTAAATCATAGTTTCAATTATTATTAATTTTGAGTGAATTTAAAACAAGTTTCAACTTATTATTGACAATAAAATTATTTTTTAAGTGGAAAAATTAAATGATCTAGGTAAGAGATATTTTCTTAGTTTTTATTTTTATGTTAATTTTTGTTACAATTTATTTAAACTATTCTATGAATTAATTTCTTAAATATTTTTTTCATTAAAACTTTAATTATTTTTAATCCTTAATAATAATAAAATAATTTAATTATTTAATTATTATTAAAAATTCAAAAATATTATTTAAATCCTTTATTAACGATAATTTAGTTAAAAAATTTTCGTATTACATTTAACTGATTTCTTGGAGATTTTTCTCACAATTTTGTCAAAATTATCAATAAAAAGTCTAAATCTTTTAATCGACAAAATTTAGTATTTATTATTCAATATATAATGTATAATAAACTTTGTATTAATTTTTGTATAAATTAATACAGACTATTGTCGATAAGATCAACTCATTTGGTCAGAAGAAAATGTTGACCATATTGGTTTCTTTGACAATAAAAGTTCTTTGTTAAACTTGTATAATTTGATTTTTTCTTGAAAAAGTGTTAATTATCTGAATCTTTTTGTCGCCATTTTATTAAAACACAAAAGAAATGATTCAATATTTCATTTAATTATTAAAAGCTTTTACTAAAATACAGCTCAATAAAATGTTGACCACAAGCGCTACTTTTTATATGTAATACTATAGGTTTTGATTAATTTTTGTAGACAATAAATAGCAGTTGACGAAAATCGCTGTCCTTAAACGTACCTTTTATTATTACTGTCTATGGCAGTGGGTTTTGATTTTTTTGATTGATTGATCATAAGAGACAATTGACCTTATCGGGGGTTGACCATATCGACAACTATCTATAATAAACACCGAGTTTTATAAACAAAAGCATCTGTACGACTATTTTCATAAAACTTGCAAGGTCAAGTGTAATATTAATAAAGTCTTTTATTTAAATAAATATACATTTGTTAACATTTTGTCAAATACTAAAAATAATATTTAAATCAATTGTTACGGAATATTATTAACGATATTTTAGTTAATTATTTAAAAGAATTTTCATATTTTAATTTTTAAAAATTATTTGAAAATTGAGTTTATTTTGAAAGAGAGATCAACAAAAGAGTCAATTAAAAGATGGCTTTAGAAGAACCTTCTGAACACAAAAAGAGTGTCATTCTATGCGATGATGTATTGATTCTGATTCT
>JAQFZM010002689.1:0-12844 GCA_034695785.1 Galumna obvia | reverse complement strand
TACAAAATATTTTGGTTATTAATTATTAATATAATATAATTTATTTTTATTTAAATACAAAATTAATTTTATTTCAAAATATTTAATGATACAAATTTGATTAAATACTGTAACTTTATACAATCCTATTTCAAAAGTTATTCAACATTATCCAATTAATTAATGATTTTGCAAAAATTAAGAAATAAATTTATTACAAATATTAAAAATTAAAGCCAACTATTTTGAAATCAATTCATTTTCAAAAAAGTTCAATTCAGCAACGTTTATTTACAAATTTATTTTTTTAAAACTTTTTGTTTAAGAAGAATTTTTATCAGTTTTACATGTTAAAGAAATTAACTATCTACTTTTAATTAAAATTTTATTGATCTTAAGACATGATTATAGATTAGTTTAAAGTATTTTATGGTTACCTTAGCTTTTTTGTTTTAAATATAAAATAAATGTAATTTTATTTTGACAAATAGTTTGAGCAAAATTTTTGGGTTTGAGAATTGACAATTCCTTTAATCAAAAAGTAATATTTGTGCTTCCCCCTTAGATGGCTATCACTGTAAAATCTGTAATTTATTGTTTACTTCTGTTCAATTTCATCATTTTTTTATTATTTTAATTAAATTCCTAATAAATTAAAATTAATTATCAGATATTCAAATATCAAGATTAATTGGATAAAAGCAACTATCTCAGGGATAAGCTCATTCAGATTTTCATATGTTAACAAAAATTTTGTTTCAGCTCAAAAATTTGTTATTCAATTAGCCATTTCTTATTTCGCGACTGATTTTAATGATCTTGGTATTATATTTTAGGTATATGAAAACCCTTTAATACGCTTTTAACATATATGGAATTAGTTTAGCAATTTTTTTAATTTGAAAAATTGTTGTTTTGAAACCTTTTGAAACCTCTAATATAAATAATCAGAATCAAATGTTAAATTAAACAATTGGGGAGTTAATATATATTGGTTCAAATTTTAGTTACATTTCATAAAGGGGTTTAAGATATATATCTTGTTAAGTTGTCCCAATTCGTTTTGATCGCGACTTAATATTTATTTACAGTTTTTATGATTAAATTTATATTTTTACCAAATAATTTTATTTAGATTAAAAAATTATTTTAACCGCATAATTTTACTCCAATTTATTGATTACTTTTCAGGAATATCTATAAAAAAAATTTGAAAACTGTAAATTTTATTCTACATTTAATTTAAATTATTTCTAATTTGTTATAATGTTGAGAATACTATTAAATATTTTTACTTAAATATTTTATTCTGTATTTAATTTTTTATAAATATTATTAATAATATTTAAATGATTTATAATAGTAGATAAACAGGATAAATATTTATAAAATACTAAAATTTAATTGGCTAAAAACGAACTAGATTAGACTCAAACTATAAGTAGTTCTTGGTAATAAATTAAGTACTTTTAATATAAATAAAATTTGTAGAAAAAATTCACGTTATAATTGACGCCAATAAATAAATCTTAAATTTTTGGTATAATTTAAAATATAAATTTATAATAATTTAAAGTTTTAAATAGAAATTTTAAAATTTTCAAAATTAAGACACATACAATCGAATAGGATACAAATTACTGACTACTTTTTGCTATTTTTTCTTTAATAATTATGATTACAAAATTTTTTTAAATCCCAAATATGGCTTTGGCTAAAATTTTTAAAATTGGAAATTTTTTAAATTACCTTGTATATTTTTCTAAACAAATGATGTTTTGAAATATGTCTTATATTTTAAAAGTTTGAAAACATTTATTAAAATTTTTAAAATAAGCTAGACCAAAAATAAGCCAATACGTATTTTTTTGTTTTTCAAAATTTTATTAGATTAGACAAAAATAGCAAAGAAACTTGAAATTTTTAAAAATTCGAATTGATCTTTTACAAAATACAGTTGTGATCAAATCTAACAGGGACTGCTTAACAAGCTATTTTCTCAAACTATTTATTGAAATGTAAAAAAATTTTGCATGCACATATATTGATTCCCTTCATTGTTAAAAATAAGGTTAGTTATTAAACTTTTAATATTAGGGGTTTCAAAAAGTTTTAAACTACATATTTTAAGAATTAATAAGAACTGTCTTGATCAATTTTATATCTGTAAATAGCATATAATAGAGTTTCACAACTTTTGGTAAATAATTATAAAATTGATTTATTAAATATTTTATTTATAAATATATTGATAATAAACTTGTGATATATTTATTTAAAATTTTCATTGCAAATAATTAGTTTTTACCACAAATTTAAAATAACTGACCTGGGTTATTACTTGAGTTAAACTCAGCATGAATTCAGTTTAGATTAACTTAAATTGAGAAATGATTCACAGTTTATGAAAAAACTTAAATAAATGAATAAAATGTTTTGTCATTTAATCAAAATAAATATAAATACATTAATTTATATCTCAAATTTAAAAAAAATTTAGATCAAAAACTGATTTGATTTAAAATCTCAATCGATCGAATTACAGCTTTTAAATGCATAATAATTTATTTGAAATGAACAAGAATAAAGTTATAAATATTTTCTCCCGATCTGAGATTCAACTTATTGAGACAGTAATCATGACCTTATACAAATTGTTTTAAGTTTGCTTCTAAAATTTGTGCCATGGTAAAATTAATTAGAATTAACCTGATAAGAAAGTCATGTATATTATCTATAATTAATCTTCACCAAAGAAAAATAAATTTTGAACGCAAATTGCATTTGAGGGATTGGTTCTAGATGCCATTTCTATTCAATGGACTCTTCCTTGCTTTGAAAAATACCCTTTTGTTAGTAACGGCAAAATTTCTCTTTTTGATAAGAATATTTTATCAGACTTATTAAAATAACGCACCACTCTCAAGGAAAATCCAAGTCAGAGCAAATTATGTTGTGGTGGTCCACAAAGACCACCACTATTTTTAATATTCATGTCATGAGATTTTATGGTATTGGTCCGTAATTATTACCTCACATCTAGACAATTCATGCCACAAGAGATTTTGTGGTGGTGGCCCATAAGGAACACCACTCCCTAATATAATTCATGTTAATATATTTTGTGATGATGATCTTTAAGAACCACCACTCCATGGAACGAGTCATATTTTAAGAGATAATTTGTGATGGTTCGTAAGGAGCATTTCTCCCTAGGACAATTCATGTCATTAGATATTGTGGTGGTGGTACATAAGGACTACCACTTCCAATTACAGTTCATGTTAATATATTTCGTTATTGTTGCCCGTAAGAACCACCACTCCCTAGAAAAATTCATGCCAGGAGATTATGTTGTGGTTGTCCGTAAGGAACAACAATCCTTAAGAAAATTCAAGTCTGAAGGTTCTGTTTTGAGAACTATCCTTATGTTAGTAAGGGTAAAATTTCACCTTTTTGAGAGAAACCGATAGGAATAGAAGGCTGTTTTCTCTGTTTTGAGACTTTCCGTTTTATTAGTAACGATCTTTTAATAAGAATATTTTATCCATCTTATTACAATAACATCCGTAAGAACCACGCTTCCATAAGGCAATTTAATTCTGAAAATATTTTGTTTTGGTGGTCCTTACGGATCACAACTCTCTAACATTTAAATCAGGACAACTCTTGCTGTAAAGACCACGAATCCTTAGTACAATTCAATTCAGAATAGATTTTGTTGTGGTGTTTCGTAAGGATTATAACGAGGTGGGTTAAATCAAGACAACAGATATTATTGTTTTAGTCTTTTAACATTAAATATTTTCCTTTTAATAATTCTTCAAATATCTCTCTGAAATTTATATCATGCCTAAACCCGTAAATGTAGTGTCTATTGGGTTTGACTTCAAACCTTGTTTTAAAATATAATCAAATGATTATATTTTATGTAAAAGATAATAAATTGCTTAATAGAAAATTTGTAAATAATATTCCCCAACAAAAATAAAATTTCTTTAAATTTATTTCTCTGTGAATTAGTTGGTTTCAAAATAAAGTTTATTTAAATTTCTAAATAATTATGATTTTACTTTTTTAAATTTATTTCATTAAATTAAATAATAAATAAAGAATAACTGAATAATTATTTTATAAAATATATAGCTTTTATTTAAAAAGTTTTATTATTTTTAAAATATATTTGAAATGTAATCATTAATTTTATTTAAAAACAAAAATTTGAGATAAATGTATTCAGCATCTTTGCTTAAATAACAGGTTATATAAATAGCTTCCAAGTTTAGAGTAAAACATTCGTTATAAATGTTAAATTTAAAAGTAAGGTAGAAGTTTGAATAAGCTCTAACATAACGAGTAAATCCCTCAAATTTTCAGCTCACGAGTGTAGAGGCCAAACGATAAAATATCATTGCTATTATACTGCTTATGAAATGTTCTACTCGTCAATACAAACTGATAATTAATTGACCAATTTTCTGTCCGACCAACAGTTCACGGGATTTTTACCTCAGAAGTTACCGATATTGATTTTTTAGAATTTAAAAATCACCAATAGTCAGATTTTAAAACCCGAAATTGTTGAAACATGTAGCATCAAAAATGCTTTAAAAATATATAGTTCTGAGACCAAATTCAAGAGTTATTAAGATTTAAAAAAAAATGATTTCTTATTAAATTAATTAAAGTTACTTATTTTATATTTTGTCAAAGTATAAAATTTATTTAAATGATTTTAATTAATTTTAAATTTAAATTTTGTGTTTTTAACTAAGTTAAAAAAATTTAATTCATTTGTTTGCGTAAAAACTCTTATGCTGCCTGAAATTTTAACATATATGGTTGGAAGCTCTGATTATATATAAATCAAAATAAAAATGACAATATAAATAACGATACAAAGGATCCCTTGTGGAATGTGCTATATTCCAGATCAAAGGATACTCATTTTTAATCGATTCTAGAATAAATTAGATGATTTTGGTGTTTTCTGTTTTTCAAAATTTTGAGAGAAAGAGCGTCAAATTTTTGGACTATTGATATTTAAAAAAAAAACTAGAAAACATAAGTATTCAATTTAAATTTTAAAATTTATTAAAATTTATGCATAATAAATGATAGAAAATATGACTCTCCAACTAAAGGTTATCATGGAGAAATTGCATATGCTTTCACTAAATTAATATTTTGGGATGCTAGATGAATATTTTGAGGATATTTTCAAATAATGTTAATGAACTTATAATACTTTATATATATAAAAAAATTCACGAATGGCTCAACTTAAGAATTTGAAATTTTTATATTTTTGCAAAATAGTTAAAATGTAAAAGTTTTCAGGTATAAACCCCATAACGTAATGGTATTTAGAAAAAAATTACATTTGTATTTTTCAACAAAAATATTTACATAAATAAAGGATTGTTCTAAAAAACGATTACTCTTTTAAGTTAATTCTTGAAAAACGTTATATTTTAGCTATTTTGCAAAAATTTAAATAATTCAAATTTTAGAGATGTGCCATTCATGATTTTTATTTTGTATATTTAGATATTTGAGTTCTTCATTATTTTTTTTTAAAAAATCTTTAAAATATTTATCGGACGATATCTCACAAAGTAATTTTGTGTAAGCACATGCAATTTCTCCATGATAAAATTTGGTTAAAGTGTCGTTCATTTTATCATTTTTAATCATATTTAAATTAATTTTTAAACTAAAATTGCATTTTTATCTCTTCTAATTTTTTAAAAGTATTATTAAAAATCAACATTTGAATCCCTCTGAAAGTTCCCCTCTCAATAATTCTGGAAACCAAAATCTTCTAATTTAATCTAGAATTGAGTAAAATTAAGTACCTTTTGATCTGGGATATGGCACGTTTCAAAAAGGACCCTTTGTATCGTTCTTATTTATAGGTTAATTTTAATAAACTAACAAATATTAACAAATCGTTAAAAATATTATAATTTATAAAGTGGCATCCTTATTGACTGTTCAAGTAAATTAGCTCAGGCCAAGTCAATTATATATATTTTTCTGATTGGATAAATTTGATATCGCTTAAATTAATGGTTATTGATGTATCGTTAGAATTTGGAGCCTTGTATTAACACCCAAACTGTATCTATACGGTTATTACAAACCGCTTGGACAGAGGCCGTTTCCAATCCGATTTAGCGTTCTTGTTGTTCAAACTTTTCATATTAATATGTATATTTTATCTCGATAAATTTATTAATTAATAATTTCTATTGTTAATAAATTTATTTTAACATAAAATAATATTAAACTTTACTTGTGCTTTTTTAATATTTAATTACAATTATCCAGTTTCATCCACTTATTATCCATAATATTTACTTTCACAATATTTGAGTCTTCTTGCCTTACTATTTCAATCTTTAATATTAAATATATAATTGGGATAAAACTATGACATAAGTTTCAATTTATAAGTTATTTTTATTTTATTATTATTATAATTATAATTATTTAATATTTTAAAATTTTATTTTTAATATCTTCTTTTGATGGATGCCTGAGATAAGTCTGACATTAATATGTTAAACTGCTGACGGTAGAACAAATTAATTTATAGTAAGCAATATTTTAGAAATAGATTCAACCAGATCTATAGAAAGGTATCTCATTAAACAAGAAAAAAAATAAACAAAGATATTAAAGAATGGTTTAACTATCATGTACATTATGAAGATGTTTTATTTAATTTCGGTATTCATTTTATTGGTTTATTTTTCCATTTTGATGTGTTATCGGAACATATTCCTAAACATTTGTATTATTCAATTGAAGAATATATATATATAATGATTAATATATTTAAATACAAAACCATTATATATTTAAGAATACTAAAATTATTCCATCACTGTTCTTATTAAAAAAATTAAAATCAAATTAATTGATATATTTTTTAAATAATCGCTGTAAAATTAAAGTTTTTGATTGTTTCATCAAAATATTTAATTAGAATTTAAAAGGAATTAATTTATTTTGAACTTAATTTAGACATTTTAACATCAACTTATAAATTTTTTCCGATATGAGAAATTGACATCAGATCTAAAATAAACAAAGACTGTTGGCCAAGACCATATAACAGAGAATAATAACCAAAAGGGCATGAATTGAAAAGACATCCATTTTGTAGAAGTTAAATTAATGTTTTGATAAAATTATTTATTAAACTTTTAATTGAATTTATAATCGATATTTTTATACTTATATTTATTCATATATTCAATAAATGAAGATTTTCCTCTTAAAATAAAATACCTATTAAAAATGGAGGAATTACCGGATAACATTCCAAATAAAAATGCCAAGTTATTAATAATAGGATAACCATAATAATATTATATATTGCAAGTCAAATCTCCCATATAATGATTCTGCAATAAAATGATTGTAGAATGGTAGATGGTTTAGGGCAAATGTGGACTTTAATTCGAATTATCTGTCAAATCATGTAAAAATATATTTACAATACTTACTTTAAACACCTTTAATTATTTTCCTTGTTGATTTTGAAAACAATTTATAAAATTTTAAACCATAGATATAAAATTTAAATGAGTTTTTATCTCAAGCAATATACTTTTTTAAACAGTAAAAAATGTTTTCATATATAATTTTACAATAATTAAAATTTCAAATAATCAGAAAATCTTTTGACACATCCTGACATTCCCTTTTATATTTTTAAAATTATAATCTTTATTTTAATTTTAAATTTAAGCCACATTTAAGTATTTAAATAGTTTATCCAAATATAAAGACCTAAATTTCATTCATTATATAATATATTAATTAGGTATGGCAAAAGACCGAGGTCTAAGGGGATGTATAATGGAGGGTTTGAAAATTACCCAAAATTGCTTTAAAAACATAAAACATCAATTTTAAGTATTTTATGACATGTCACTTAATTTAGTGCATTTTATCAAAATTCATGCAAAAAACTACGAACTTTTGGCATAAAAGCAATTTTGTAAAATTTTCAAATTTTTAGGACCAAAATTTAAGCGCATAAGCATGATTTTTGACGATTTTATGCAATTATTAAGGTTTTCTTTAACTTTCTTCGAAATTTCTTCCATCATTTGATTTTTTTATTAATTCTTTCTCTTTTTTGCTTAATTTTACCAATTTTTTCCTCTTTTTCTCTAGGAGGGGGGATTTCTCTAACTCTCGTCTAAGGGGCGAATTTTTTCGATTTTTAGCTCCAAAGTGTGGTAATCCGGAATACCCCCTATTTGCCATGACTGATATTAATTATGTCTGTAAACTACAGTTTGGCAAAAGTTTCCCAGTTGAATATATTTGTGAAGTGTTATTACTGTCTGTAAATAGAACTCAAATACAAAACAACATATGGTTAGAGAGTGAGAGACCAAACTTTGAAGCAATGCTTTCAAAAGTGTTCGAAATTTTAAAAACAATTACACTCAAACCTCCATAACTTTACCCCTCTATTATGGAAACACCTCCATAAAGGAAACCGATTCCCTTCCATAGACAACCCATTATAAAATACCTCTATTATGGAAACCCTCCAGTAAGGAAACCCTCCGATATGGAAACTATATCTAAGACCCAATAGCATTGACTGCACCTCTAATCCTTCAACTTTTTCAATAATGTAAAAATTAAGAATTTAATGACTAAATTGAAGCGAAATTAAAATATATAATCAAAAATAACAATATTTTCATAAAAAATAAATTATTTTAAATAAATTATATTAAAATATTAGAATTAATTGTATAAATATAATGAAAATTTCCATTACTTTTAATTATATTTCCATTAATTATAAAAAATGTACCAATACTTTCCCTCTATTATGGAAACCTCTCTATAACTTCGACTAAATCTTCGGTCCCGACCAGTTTCCATAGTGGAGGTTTAAGTGTAATTTTATCCAAAAATAGAGTTTACATCATTTAATTATTGTAAATTTAATAAATTTTCATTAAGTTTTGCTATTAATCTATAAGATTATTAAAAATTTAATTAAATTGAAATAAAATTTTCTAATGAAGTGGTGAATTAAAATTACTTCAATATAAAATTATTGAAACATGCTCTAGTAGTCCAATAAAATAAATTCCTTTTTGTGAGTAAATTTTTATAAATTTTTGATTGAAATTACAGTTTTTATTCAATAGTCTTAATTTTCTGTTATATTATTTTTTAAAATATATTTATGAATTTCTTGAATTTATTCAATATTTCAAAATTCGAATTATCTTTGAAACATTTGAAATCAATTCAAGTCTCTCTTACATAAATTTGACAAATTATAACATTAAGTTTAAGATAAAATCATTAAAATTAAATGAATTTTTCTCATTAATTTTAGATCATATATTTCTTTTTCATTAAATTTATTGGTTGGTAATTTAAAACCAAATTTATTTTTATTAAAAATGATATAATATTTTAATAGTTTATAAAAATTTGAATACAATTTAAAAGTAAAGGATACTGTAATCAAGCTTATGATACAACTAATATGGATTAAATTTATTTATTATTTCTGAATCTAATGAATTCACTGAATTATCGATAGGGCCATAATTTATGACAATATTTAATAACTTCAAACTAAAAAAATGATTGTTATAAAACAAATTTTTATGAAAGATATTACACTATATATTGTAGTGTTTTAATTACATTCAAATTTATAATAAAATATTTATATAAACTTTGCATTTATTTTACAAATGACTACAATTAAATAAATTGGTGAATATAATATGTAAAAATAAAGGTTTTTAGTAAATTGAATTAAATTTAAACTAAATTCATATTTTAGAATTAATTATGATTAAATGTTCCGTAGAAAGGATAGGTTGAATAAAAAAAGCAAAAATTTAATTATTAGAGATCTCAATTAGTATTATCGATCAATTATTGAATTTGTAGATTATTCAATTATTTTAAATTTAATAAAGAGTTTTTTTGTTTAATCTTGAAATTTTGATATTTTAAGACATAATAAAATTAAAATAAACTGTAAAATATGTTTAAAATATCCTTAATTTTATCGGTTATTAGTGTTTTATATAATTGGGGATTTCGCCCTGAGGAATTTATTTTATAATTTAGATATTGTTTTGTTTAATTTTTTAAAAATCTTAAATTTTGAAAATTGTTTTTAACACAATATTACAAAAGAAAAATAATTTTCTTTAATTGCTAATAAATTCGTGATAAATTCTTCTGTTTTATAACAAAGTATTTATTATAAAATTTTGTTATAAAGGAAATAATAATAAGATAATAGGTTTGACCAATAGGTTTTGCCAAAGGTGATTTTTCCAAAATTCAAGCCCTTAGGGGAATAAATTTTGCAAAATGCCCCACCCTTGATATTTTACGCTCTTATAATTAGCGGTTATGTGCAAATACTAGATCAAATAACCCTCTTAGTCAAAACTATTTTAATAACGGTCATTGAAAATAAGATTTTTCTGTTGCTCTGTTCGAAATAAATTAAGAAAATATTTTTGAACAAACATCGATTGAACCATTTGAATCCATTGAATAAGATAATGATATCATATACTCAGGAAATTTTTTGAACTAATTTTGTTAAATTATGACAATATTTCATGAATTGAGAAGATAGGTTTAAGTGTTAAAAGCATTTAAAATACTTATTTTATTTATAAATTATTATATAAAATCTATTAGTTAAAATTTGATAAATATAATTAATAATTCAAATATTCATAAAAATTTTAAAAAATTAACAAAATATGAATTTTATATTATTAATCAAAAAGGTTTTTTCTCAAGATTTATTTTATATACTTTTCAATTTATTTAAATAAAGTATAAACAATTTATTTAATTAAAATGAAATTAATTATAATTTAAAATATAAAAAAAATTATGTTCTTTTCATACATTATATTACGGGCTGAAATTACACTTGAGCAAGTGGGAAATTACTAGGGATTTGTCGCATACCAAATGTGTATAAAACAATTCTGTATTATACAGTATTATCTAAAGTATAATACAAATGCTATTTTGCCATACATACAATTTTTAAGGCCACCTATAAAATTTTGGCCGAAGTTCATTTTCCAGAAAAGTTTTCTTTAATATTTTGAAAATTAAATTAGTGTTCAAATATATTTAAACTAATATTTTTTCAAATTTATCAAATATTTATAGAATATTGATTAAAATTTAATTAAATTACTATTTTAATCATTTTCTAAAGTAAATAAACAAGTACAAAGCTTAATATAAAATAGAACTATAAAAGAGTGTTCTCGTTTTTTTATTGCTCTTCTAATTTTTAATTGAATTTAATTATATTTTAATTACATCTATAGTTTTGTCTAAATTAAATGTAATTAAGACATTTTTAATCAAACTAGTTCATTTTTAAAAAAATTTCTATACTTTCTATATTTTCATATTTTTTATATATATTAGCATTTATAATGTTTTATATTTAAATTCGATACTTAAATTAATATAAATAAATCAAAAATAATATATTATTAAGTAAAAAAACTAAAATACAAATTAAAATATCGATATAATTATTCTTGATATAAAAATACATCATAATACAATGTATACATTGTATATTACATGTATAGTACAAAATGAAAATAAAATCTTTTATTTTTTCTTAACCCTTGAAATTACCACAAATGAGTGATGTCACTCATTTGTGGAAAATTAACAAGCCATAATTTTTGATTAATTAATATTCTAGATTATTAAAATGAAACCCGCTATAAAATCTAACAATCCATTCAAAAGTAATTAAAGTTTTTCTAAGTCACATAGTGATATTTTCGCCTGTATATCTTTAGAGAATATCATATGTTTAATAAACTTATTTTTCATCAAGAAATAAGAAAGATTACTTTATTTAATTATAAATTTAAAATTATTTAAATTGTTCAATATTAATGAGTAATTTATCACTTAATTAAATATATAAGTGATCTTTTTAAATTACTATAATTATTTGAAGAATATTTTTATTTAACTAAATTGAAATAATTTTTAAAATTGTAAATTCATTATACAAGAACATAATTATTTAGATATATAATGTGTATAAATTATACTATTAATTTAATTAAAATAAAATAATTTATAAAAATTTAATATTTAAATATGGCTAGGTAACAAAAAGTGAATAATTTATAGAAGGTGCGCTCTAACTATATTTTTATTTTAAATAATCACAAATTTTTTTTAAATATTATTTTAATTTTCATATTTTTAAATAATATTTAAAATATACAGTCGAACCTCTATTTTGGGGAATGATTGGTGCAAGGAGAATTTTTCCGAAAAATAGAGTTTTCCTTAAATATAGGATATGAATAATTTTATTGAAAATAACTCAACATACATTTACTTATAAAAATCGGTAATTTTTGGTTGAATTGAAGTTATTATTTCTGTTCTGATAAATGTCTTTCTCTAAACGATTGATTGAATCAAAGAATTCTTTAGAAAGGTTATTATTAAATCCAATTTCTTTAGATTTGACAAAGAGTTGAGCGCATCCTTAATACAAATATCTATATCTTCTGATTCTTCAATTATAGCGTTGTCCGAATCACTGTATTAGTCGGTGTATCTTCTGTTATAACTTATAAGGCATTCATTATTTAGAGTCTCATAGACTTCAATGTTATCATCAAAATTAACATAGCTTTTAAAAATACAGTCAAAACAGAAACATCGCAAAATTAATCATGTTTTGTGCATTAAATTTTATCTAGGTTAGAGTTAGAATTTTCAAGTGAAATTTTTATCATTTATTAAGTGATTGTCCTTGTCCACAAAA
>JAQFZM010002688.1:0-12847 GCA_034695785.1 Galumna obvia | reverse complement strand
ATGATATTCCATTTAAGAATAAATTAAATTCCATTTCAACCCAAATTTCAACCATTACTTTATCCGGTCCCTTATAAAACAAATATAATTATAATTTACTTATAATTTATAACTAATTACTAAAGTTATATAAATAAGAGATTATTACAAATAAGTTATTGTATGCAATAATTGCATTAAAACTAAATGAATGCAAATTTTCATTTGTTTTTAGCATTAATTGTAATTTCGTTTTAAATATTTGATTCTTATGTCGATTACGATTCCAATTATAAACTTATTAAACATTCCTTCCTTGAAGTTCACTAATTGAGCAAGATATGATTTTAAGTTGGTAAGAAATGCCTGACATTTAGCAAATTGATCTTACAATCTTGTTAGTATTCTTTTAGTTGATTAATATATCGTAAGAAAAAAAAGGTTAAATTGAAATTACAATTTGATAAAATAATTTAAGAAAATAGTAATCAATTTTCTTGAGATAACCTGAGAGGTGAAACTGTGCAATGATCTATAATTTCAATTTTTATTTTAACTAGATTGAAATACCAAAGTATGGATAATTTGATTGAGAAATTAAGACGTTTTCAGGTTTTGCTTTTTTACATAATTTTTCAGACGGCAATCGTTGAGCTCTATTGCCGTCTCAAAAGTAATGTTAAGAAAAAGTTATGTAAAAAAAGGAAAAGAAAACTAAAATCTTTAAAAATTTCTTTTTGTTTGAAAATAAATCAATATTTAGATATAATTTTTGAAATAAAATCTGTTATTAAGCAATGATTTAGAGCCACAAAATAACCCATTTTTTCGATCATAAAATCCATAAAATATTTTAACTTTTGATTATTTAGATAAGACTTTAAATGAATTATTTTATTAAGAAATGTAATAACTTATCACTAATTGTTGTTATTTTCTCTACTCTTAAGTAAAGCAATGAATTTATTGTTAAGCAATAAAATGAACTGACATTTATTTTACATTATATTCTCTAATTAGACAAATGTGAAATCATGCTTATATTTTTTTTACTGATAATCCTTGCTCAATTTCTTAAGATAACATAAAACTTCCCTACTGATGAATTAGCTAATTTAGCATGCAATATTATATTAGAGAAAACGATGCGATAAATCTTCTTCGAGTATTATATAATTAACCCAATTATTGATGGGTTTTCTCTTTTTTTAGTAAATTTAAAATAATTTAATAAATTATTATTTAGTAATAAAAAAAGAATTTAATTAATTGGGTTTTAATTTAAATAATATTTTAATGATTAATGAGATTCTATTTAAGTTTTTTTTGGAAAATTTATTTAAATTATATTTTTTAAAATCAATTATCAATTGATTTATTGAATTCTTATTATTTTGTAGTTTATTTATTATTTTAAACAAATTTTTAAATAATTTTTAAATAATATATTAATTTATTAAAAAATTTGAGATTTTATCGAAATTTTAAAAATCAATGAAAATTAATTAATTATTCTTAAGTCTTTGTAAATAATAAATTCTTATCAATTTATCAAGATACATTTTCAAGGGTTTTTCGTAATTAATGAAAAACCTAAAAATTTCTGAAGATTTTTGAATAATTATTGAAATAAACGTTAACCATTCAATATGAAAAGTAAATAGTTCAAATTTTATATATTTCTATAGTTTCTTTAAGGTAAATAAACAAAAATTCAATTTAAATCATTTTTATTTACCTTTAAATAAATTATTAAATAAATAAATTAAGTGAAACATTTGGCAAAAATTGCCGAAAAATGATTAAAAATTACGGAAATACTAAAAGATCTTAAATTAATGAGAATTTAGAAAAGTTTCGATACATTAATTGATTTCATTACTCCTTTGGGTTAGCTTGTTTCTTTTTTAAAAAACTGCAATAAAGTACATCTGATTTGATATCTCAATTAAGTCGAGAATATTTCGTGAATAAAGTTTTGCTTTTTCTAAAGTTTAACAAAATTGATCAAATTTACATCAAAATATCATTTATTAAAATAATCTTGGTTATTAAAGTGTTTTATTTTGTTTAATTTTATCTTTAACTTATGAATTAAATCACATTTAATTGAAATCATATTTAATTGAAAACTATTTGATTAGAAGTTATCAATCATTGAATAAAAAAAAACAATTGTTTTAATAATTTTTATGTAAAAATGACTAAATCTGATGAGAATATAAACGCTTTTATCACAAATAGGATTATCAAGGTTAATTTGCATGTTAAATCGATTAAACCTTTTCTCCATTGTTCGGGTAATTATAGAGAAATTCAAAACAAAACTATAATTGTTTTAACATTATTTTCGTCGAGTATTTAGTCTGAAAACAAGAAGAAAAAGGTTATCCCAATAAAGAATAAAACTAAACATTTAAATATGATCTTGTTTTTTTCAAAAAAGATACCTGTCTTAAAAAAATAGATTATCATTTCTAATCATTTACTAATTTTTCTGATTTAATCGCGAATCAAAGAAATTTATTCATAGACTTTAAGAAACAAAAGTTATTCTTACAACTCATGAATATTCAAGACTTTGGTTTTGATTTTGAAACAAAAAAAATGATAAAATAATTTTCATTTGAGTTTAATTCATTTGAAACCGCAGTTCAATAAAAATTAAAGAAATTATTTGTGAATTTTATTCGAAAACATTAAAAACTTTATTCAAAAGCAATTCTTTCGTAATTTCAATGTTTATCCACTTTTCCAAAACTATTGAACTAAATTAAAAAGAGAAAAGGATTGCTTTCGGACACAAATATCAACAAACAACAAAAGAATATTTATTAAGAATTAGGTCCTTGTCTTAATTTCATCAAATTTTAAGATATTTTCATCGATTTTATTATTAATTATTAAAAAACTTAATTCAAATTAATTTAACCCTTTATTGCATTTTTAACTGGTTTTGATTAGTTTTCAATTATTTCTAGATAACTTAATTGTTTATCTTGATTTTAATGGGAAAACGTTGACAAAAAGATTAGAAACCATTGAAATTATTACTAGATTATCTCAGTTTATTGCTTTCGAATGTAAATTGTGGGCTCAATATTGTCTCAATTTGTTAGTGGGAATGTGTCCACAGAGTTGTCACTTCATAAAAGGATAAATATTTGCGATTATTTTTCCAATAAATATAAGAATTTTAATAATAAAATCATTTTTTTCAGTTTCTGAGAGAAATCTTAACAAAAAATACTTTTAAGGATAATAACAGGAATACTTTTAAATGAAGGCTTACTTTTAAGATATAGCTTTGTTGAAGAATCATCTAGTACATCTTGGTTCTTCAAATAATATGAGGAAAACATTCTTTATTTAAGTAATAAAGAATATATTGCCTTATACCAAGTTAAAATTTCTTAATTCCTTTTATGAATAATTATATTTTTTCGATTAGTATCTAGCAAATTTTCACAAAACTTAATGTTTACTCAATTTCCTGGTAATGATAATCACTAAACCGATAATTGCTTCGCTGATTACCTCATCAATGCTTTAAATGTTTATAATCTCATGTTATATAATGTAAAGATATAGTAATGCAAAGTTAATATAATTACTCTAAAGTTAAGGTTTTAATACTATTCGTTAGTTTTAGTTTTGCCAAAAGATTTAATTCGAGGAAAAGAATAATCGCTAATAAACTAAAGTCTATAAACGTTTTCAATAAAATCTGAAAAAATATTACCGATAGTTATGTTAACAAATTATATTAATCTAATAAATAAAATATCATTGTTTTGGGCAAAATGTTGTTTTACTTTAACCAATTTATTTAATCTTATTATCTTTTTTTCATTCCCAGGAGTACTGTTCCAGGAGTACATCCAACACATTATCAAAATTTTATCAATCGATACAATTTTTATTTCCTTAATGAAATCTCTCTCTCTCTCTCTCTCTCTCTCTCTCTCTCTCTCTCCTCTTTTGTCACTCACTTAATCAATCAGATTATAGTTCAAGAGTTGCTTTAAACCATTCGGAAATGAAGAGTGTGTTATAATTTTTAAGTAAATGTTATCTAAAATTCAAATTGAAATTTCACTTTAAGTTTAATTTAATAAAATGAGTAATTCCTGAGATGTGGGAAAAGGGATATATGAAAATCTAATCTACATTTTTTAAGTTTTAGTTTGAACTTTAAAACAATTTAGTCTCCACTCAAAAACACTTTAAACTCTAAACTTATTTAAATTCCCAATAATTATGAAGAACTCATCACTCGTTTAATAATTTTGAATTGTTTTTGAATTGAATTAATATTATTATGAATTGTAATGTAATTGTAATTTGAGGCAATCAAAGTCCTATTGAAAACTATATAATTTGTTTTGAAAAAAATCACCTGCGCTCAAAAATTAGAGAAATACTGGAGTAAAAATATGAGGAAAATAATGAGTAAAAGTAAATGCCTAATAGCCATAACTTGAATAAACAAGGAGTGGAAAATTGATCCCACAGTGAATTCATACAAAAAACTAAAGGCTTTCCTGAAGTCAACAAAAGTAAACTTTAGCTAAAAATTTCGATTATCTTTTGATAAAATGTTTTAACATATTTTGACACAATTTTAAAATCATTTAAACGAATATATTTTCAAACTTTAAAATATATTACACTTAAATAAATCTTAATTTAAGCCTTAATTGAAATTATCAAGAAAATCCTAACAAGAAAATATACCCTGATACAATCAGTTTAAATGATTTACTTTTTCAAAATTCTAGTTTAACTATATATTAAATAAAAATTATTTAATTAATTCAGTTATGATTTTGAAACAAATAAATTGTAATTAATTAAGAAATAACTCAAAGTCTAAATTTTATCGAATAAATACTAATTAGTCGTAAGTAATGAGTCATTACTTTAAAAATTAATTATTTTTTGCGGATTAAACTATATTTCAATTCAAATCATTCTCTGATGAGAAAAATACTTATTTTTATTTTAATCAGGAAGAGATAAAAATGATCTTTGCATTAGGCCCGAGTGCATTTCAATATTATTTGTTTATAAATGATAAGTTTAAATGACTGTTTGCTAAGAATTCTAATTTTTTATTTATCTTTTCTCTGAATTTTAAAATTTAATAGTTAAAAGTTAGCACTAAATGTACTCATTATTGAGATGTTGCCTTATATGAGCATGATAAGGGTTATAGAGGCCACCCATGCCAATTAAAAACTGTGCTACCACTGCTTCCATGAAATTATCTATGAATAGACAATTGCGGAAGAATTTTAATATTCGAGTAAAACTAAATTTATATAACATTTGGATTGTTTTGGGACTCAATTGAGACGACGCCTCCATTTATTATCTCTTCATTACAATCACTTCTCCTTTTGTTTGCGACTAATTATAATTTAAATATAATTTAATTAATCAATTATTTCTCATAACTGTCTCACAATTGAATCATTATTTTATGTTTGACTCAATTTAGAAGTAATTATTTCTTATTTAAAGTAATTGTTTGACTCAATTGATATGTGATCTGTCACTCAAACTTCACTTCACTTTCATTTTGATTATATCTTTTTACTTAAAATTTTACTTAAATGTAAACAAAATAAAAATATATTTAAATAAAATTTACAAAATTTAGTAAAGTTTTTAAGGTTTTTATCGAAAAATAATTAAAGTTTTAATATTATTATCTGATATTAACGACTAATAAATTTTAGTGAAGTTTATGTGAAATGAATAAAAATTTAGTATTTATTAAATTTATTAATGATTTTCGTGAATAATTCATGAAAATTGATTTCAATTTCATCCGACACTAATTTGTATATAAATTGTATTTTCGAACATAACTTAGTTTTGCGGAAGTATTGGCCTCTTATCTAATGAGGGAATTCATAAATAAACACTGAATTAAAATAATGTTGGGATAGGATTACATCAACGGACAATTTTATTTGAGGAAAGCACTAAAAATGTGTTGGTTTTGGGGTCAAATCTAATGGTGTGAAAGAATAAAAAAAAAGTTATGAATGCATTTAATTCAGTAACGATTCGAGTCGTCATTTAAACAAATGGTTAGAAATTCATTTCAAATTATTTTCCCGGTTTAGAGACAGCTTTAAAATGTCTTCACTCAAATGAATTGTTTATCATTTTGATAGCACTTATAAAAGTTAAAAATCAGTGAAATAGTAAATAAATGCGTAAATCATTTGACTTTCAAATGTTTCTTCAATTAAAAGCTTAAGAATGAGTTCTTCATTATATTAATAGTTTTATTTTAATTTGTTTTTTGCCATTTCTTTTCAATAGCTGTCAGTTAAATGAACTTTAAGAGTGAGGAAAACAATAATTTTTTGTATAATTTGTGAATTGAATTCAAGCATTAAATCAAATTAAAAATTGATGTCTACTTTTTCACACACTTTATGACTGAAAATAATTGAAAAAAAGTTGTGAAGAAATTCACAAATTATTTACAAATTATTTTCAACACTTTTTTTCATGAAATAAAAAACTAGTTTTCAATTCAAATAAATTATTTGTGAGTATTTCGAAATACTAACTCTATTTTACTTTAATAAGTATCTCATTGTTTTGATGTCTTCGTGTGTGAGCTCTGCTTAGAATTTTACCACCGATTGATTGCTTAGTCTTTGCCCTAAAATTTTCCGATTCCTGTCATTAAAGACTGTTATTATTATTATTATTAAATTCTCAAACAATTACTAATTAAATGAAATGATAGTAAAATAAAGTAATCAATCAAACATTCAAATAATTATTTCTACATTCATTACAATTATAATTTATAAGGGATACACACGGCTTCGCTTAGGGGGAGTCCACAGGATTTATCCTATGAAATATGGATATCTCTATCTTATCTATGTGTTAACAATTTTTATGAACAAGATAAAAACAATTTATCTTTATATTATTTTAAAATATTTTATTTTCGACATTTGCCTCAATTTTATTGGTATTCTCTTATTTTAGTGAAAATGTGTAAGCACAAATATAATTAACAATTATATTGATTGTAACCTCTGGTCAACTGTGAAAAATAAGTTTATAATAAAATTTGTAAGAGTTATGCGATGATGTCTGTGCCGTTTAAAAGATGGGTCGATCCCTCTTAAGGCTATTGTTTAATTTGAAAATAATTTGTAATTATAATAATGTTTTCACCGAACAATTCATTTCCATTTAAAACTTATGTCAATAAATATAAATTCATTCATTGAATTAATCGGTTTATGAATTAGAAATGGAGTGAGTGGTGCAAAGGGGTGGCTAATTGTGACCCTCATTACTGGCACAGTATCATAAATACAAGTAAAGCGCTTTCGAGGCTCTGTTTTTACACTCAAGAAAGGAGATCGACCGCAAACCTAGACTTTGGGCGCACCTCTTTTTCGAAGTGGAATCCAGACATTAAAATACATTAACTGTTAATTAATATAAGTATAAAAGGATTCAATTTATTAATAATAGCTTTAAAGACCACTATTTGTAACTCAGAATTAATTCGATTAAATGTATTTCTCTATAAATAGAAATGAATTCAAATTTGATTTAATTTGTGATATAAACTTATTTCGGCTCATTTTAGGAGTGACTCCACATTAGAATATAATAGAATTTTCTAAAAATATTAAATATAAGAATTAATTTAAAAGTGAGTGACTCCTTAAAGGATACTTTCTTGCAATATATTGAACTTACCAATGAACTTATGGAAACTTTAGTCTAACCTTATTTCAAAAGATATATTTCAATGAATTTTTCAAATTCAAAGTTCATATTAGAGTATAGATTAAAAGTGATAAACGAAGTCACAAATAAATATCTAATTTAGTATTAAAACATTTTAGGTCAGATACAGACCGGTTCTTACGTCTCCTCTGCTGTTATTTTAGTAAAGGCCTCAAATTACGGCTTAAAAGCCAGTGTTTTAGTATATTCTTTTCATTATTGATAGTAAAATAAGTTCAAAAAAGTTCATAAAATTGAGAACAGATGAAATTAAAAGTTTATTTAAATTATTCACAAATAATATTACCTATAATTGATAGTAAAGTTTCAAACATTATTCTCAACAAATATTTAATCAAAGATTTCAATATAAAGTCAATATTAAAAGTTATGTTATAAAGGATTACTCAAAAACTCAATTGAACTAGTAGAAACAATATTTTACTACATCCTTAGTATTGAAACAAATTATTTCACATAATATTTGATATCATTCATTGCATTTACAAGTCGTAATTAATCTAATGAATATGCTCTTATTCATATATTCACAGTTTCCTTCAAATGAATTGACAAGTTTATACAATTATATTAATGTTTATATTTGTCTCATTTGGTCTTTAAATTAATACAAACTTATTTTATACATCAAAACTATATTCAATCAAAATTTGTGAATACATTTGTGGGTAAAGCATATTATCCATTTGCTAATACAAAAGCTTTTAAGAGTATTAAACAGTTAAACAAGATGAATACCGGGCTCACTTTTCCAATATAATATTAGTATTAGACATTTCATTTGAAGGGAACATTTCGAAGTTTTTTAATAAGATTAAGAGCAATAAACAACTAGTTAAACTCTAAATCTGATGAATGATTTTCTGTTCTTATAAATAATAGAAAATTTTAACCAAGGGATTATTCTTATTCATCTTTTACTAATTCTAGAGCCATAAATCTATCTTGTCATGAAAATTGCCATGACCATGGTAATTAGCTGATATTTTATCTCAATATTCAGTCACAAATATATCAAAAATATATTTAAAATAAAAATTTGAGATTTTTATTACATTTTGATTTGATTTAAAGTGTTTTTCAATTGATGGTCAATTAAAGTGATCTTATCATCGAATAATATATTGACTAATTCTCTAGTTCTAAAATTAGCAAGGGGCTTATCAAGTGGGTCGAAAAATAGAAGAGAAAACGAATAGAAAATTGCTTTTCGATATTTTTTCAAATTTAAATAGATCACATTCCTTAGATCTCTGTCCTCAACATTTGACATATCAATAACTATTGAATTCCAGAATAATTACTTTAATTTTGTTTATTTTTATTGGAAATGTCCACAATTTTAATCCTTCATCTTTTCTTATTAACCCCTATATTTCAATGAGTTTCTGACAAACAATTATTGAGAATTAGTTTTGATATTAAAATCAAAGACAAAACTTAAAAATTTGTGTTAATTATTATTCGAATATTTCATTGAATTTGAAAAAATAGTTTTGGGAAAAGTTTTGAAATATTTAATTAATGAAGAAATTAATAAAATTTAAATAATTTTCTTATTATTTGTTTTAATTCGAGAATAGAATAGCTTTAAGACATTGTACTCAATGTTTTACAAATCGACTACAAATAAAAGAAATTATTAATCATCTGATTAGAATCAACGTGTAAGTATAACCACGCTCAATTTACTCAATTTGCTGTCTAATTCTTCCATTTCCGGCCTTCTTATACAGAAAAGGGTTTGGGGGCCAAATCAGTGACCTAATAGTAGTACTGACAAATAGCCGTCCCATAACTAAAGTAAATCATAAAATATTTGTGAATAAATAGAATTGAAGTAAAAAGTGTTTCAATTTTTTCCGATTAATATTATTCTGATTTCATTAAATAATCTGATGAACTGTTAGGCACAGCCTAAGTCTGTCCTAACTATCATATATGAACCTCGCCTTGACTTAAAGCATTTCCCTGTAGGAGAAATTATATTGCTAACTTTCCCCCTGCAAATATTTTAATTTAAAATGATAAACTTAATCCGAACGTTTTATTGCACAATTAGCTTATAATGTTTGATTAAATATACTTGATACAATATTTTTGGCCTAAATATTAAAGTTATTGATCATATCGTTAGATTGAGCTTGCAAATTATTAGATTTAGTCTTAATAATGTCAAGTAGTAAATGAAAGTTATAATTATTAATATTTTAATAAATTTTAATAAAGTGTTTGTTTTCTATTCAATTCTATTGAATTTTTATCAGATTTTTTATTCAAATTAATACTTTCAAACAAATCAATCAAATAATAAACAATTGTCTCAGAATTTTATTAATTTTTCCAATATTTTGGTTATGTTTTGGTTATATTTTCGGATTAAAAAAATATTATTAAAATTAATCGAAATTAAATTTCAGTTTATTTTTTAATTAAAAGCGAGCATATCTTAATGAGCAAGGTGACAAATATTTGTGACAAAACTAAGAAACTATTTTTTTTGTTTATTTAGCATGCTACTTAGTAATTAATTTATCTAATTTATCCTACTCCAAATTGGATAAATTAATAAAAGTAAGTGACTTATTAGCCAATGATCTGAAAATCATTTTAATTTTTGGTGAAATATTTTAATAAACTTTTAATTTTTTCTCAAATAGTTTTTTACCTTTAATTGGATTAAACTTTTGGCCAAACCTTTTCATATTAATACTAATGACACGAAATTTGAGTGATTATCAGAAATTTTGGTTATTTAAGAGTAAATTAGATTCTATGAAAAAATTGGAAATTTTCGTTCAGAAGAGTTATGAGATATTCTAAAATATAGTTTTTGTTTCAATTTTACCTTGATAAGATATTAAAATATATGTCATTCTTAATTGAAATATTATATTTGACACTCGAATAAATTTAAATATCAATTGTTTTATTAACTCAATATTTTTTTTTGCTTTAAATATCGCCTATTCTTATAAGTCATGGCTTCAAATAAATAATATTCAGTCACACTATAAATGAATAAATAATTTATTAATTTATTTGTTTTTAATTAATTTAATCCATTTTTAAATTGCCTTAAGATTGTCTTTAATCGATTTATTAAAAATCCTTAAAATAAAAAGCCTTTCGTTTAGTATTTTATAATTGTTTTTATTTATGAAAATTATACACAAATATTTAGAATTAAGCAAGGTCCTGCTCTGGATAAATTTGGCATAATTTTAATAATTTATTATCACCTAAAAAAAGTGAAATTATCTAGAACAATCAATGGTTTGCATCCATGGAATCAAACTCAACATTAAATTAAAAAAATTAAGCAAATTTATTGTGAAGGTTAATTATCTCTTTAAAATAATCCAGATAAAATTACTGGCATTTGTGTGAATAGTTAATGGGTTTGAGAAAATTGATCTTTTGTTGTGACCCTCATTAGTTATTGGCGAAGAAAGGGTTTAAAACCCTGACATAACTTTTTTAATTTATTGTTATATTGTTTTTCTATTAATCATAAATTATTTCAATTCATTTATTCTTTATTTGATCTAAAATTTAATTATTTATCCTTAAAAACAATATAATGGATAAATTCAATAAGAGTACATTTTTTCATATACTGTCTCATCAAATGTATAATTTCTCAAATGTATAATTTCTCATTTCTTTTTAAAAAACTTTTTTTACACATAAACTTACAGTAAAAGCTCTATATTTGAAACCCATGAAATGCTAAATTTTTTGATATATAGAATTTGTTCGACTTATAGAATACAAGTAAATGTTTTATTTCATTCATATATTTTTAAAATATTTTTGACTAAATTAGATGAAGAAATGAGAATTAATATGTAATTAATAAAATAAACCCAAACCTAACTTTTCTAAAGAAATCCTATTACACTTTGTCTGTAATGATGGGGCAGATGCCAGATAAAATTTTTCATAACATACAGATATCCATAACAGACATTGTCTAAAAGTTAACATTTAAGTGTAAAGCGAATCATACAATTTATAAATTTATGTTCATAAGAAACAGAGATTCATAACAGATGAGTTCATAAATGACAGAGTATACTGTATTTCAAAATAGATTTATTTTAGAGTTAGAGTTTAATAAAACAATTGAAATATTTATGTTTTGTTTAAATATTTAAATAATTGGAGTGTTTTTCTATAATTCAATTAAATCAACGATGATTTTTCAATTACAGGGGTTAAACATCTTATTATAATAAATGAATGTACTAACCAATTATTTGCATTAACCAAGGAAAAATTGGAGTATAATATTATCTTTTTTATCAATATTTTGACCCTTTCAGTAAATTTTTTGTTTACATTAAATTATCAAGTGAAAAGTTAACTTGGCATCACAACTTTATTGTTAATAAAAAACTTTCCTTATTCATCCAAGTAATGTTATAGATGTTTTAGTGCTTAAAAGTGCTTGCTCATGTCTTTACACGAATTTGGCTGAAAAATCATCGCTGAATTGTACCAAAATTATACAAAATGTTTGAAAATATAGAAATGTTTGTTTATAAAACGCTTTTGCTGTTTAAATTCAAAATTATCAAGGTATGTTTGATTTATGGAAAATTTAGAGATATAGAGAGTTCGAATTATAAAGCTTTTAATGTATTACCTCTTTACTCGTTTTACTGTTTTAGTTAATTTTATTTGAGTTTATAACAGAAAAATTTCCTAAAATTTTAGTTAACATTTTTTTTTATAAAAAATAAGTTATTTTTATAAAATTTTAAACGTTGAGAGTGGGTGAGTGAGTGAGTGAGTGAGAGAGAGAGAGAGAGAGAGAGAGAGAGAGACCATAGCCCACCTATCCGAGAAACGATTACAAATACTACACTTACTATGTAAATGTAGTGAAAAATTTTGCCCTAGAGCAATATTTTGGTCACCAGGGAGGTAAAAGTCGAAATTTTAAGAATTTTTTTTTTAAATCCAAAAGATAAAAATATTATTTATATTTCTAAAATCATTATAGTTAAGGCTTAACATATGATAAAATGAACGACCCTCTAACTCAATGTTACCA